>SJYX01023282.1:835203-847000 GCA_006410675.1 Oreotragus oreotragus | reverse complement strand
AGATCAGCCCTGGGTGTTCTTTGGAGGGAATGATGCTAAAGCTGAAACTCCAGTACTTTGGCCACCTCACTAGAAGAGTTGACTCATTGGAAAAGACTTTGATGCTGGGAGGGATCGGGGGCAGGAGGAGAAGGAACAACCGAGGATGAGATGGCTGGATGGCATTACTGACTCAATGGATGTGAGTCTGAGTGAACTCCAGGAGTTGGTGATGGACAGGGAGGCCTGGCGTGCTGCGATTCATGGGATTGCAGAGTCGCACCTGACTGAGTGACTGAGCTGAACTGATAAAATGATATTGGCTCAGATGGTGAAGAATATGCATGCAGTGTGGGAGAACTGGTCTCAGTTTCCAGCTTGGGAAGATCTCCTGGAAAATGAAATGGCAACCCACTCTGGTATTCTTGCGTGGACAATTCTATGGACAGAGGAACCTGGCAAGCTATAGTTCATGGGGTCACAAAGAGTTCGACAAGACTGAGTGACTAACATACATATACATAATAGTTCATTTATTTGTCATAAATATTCAAAATCTCAGCATTAAAGTGATGAATGACAGGTCTTAGATCGTATAACCCAGATCGCAGCTTGTCATGCTAAGCTATTTGCACTTATCACCACGAAAGTGGTATTTGTGCTTTGTTGGATATTATTACAGGTGCACAGACATTATAGTAAATAAAATCAAGATGCTGCCTTCATTTTACTTAGTTTTAAGTAGGAATTATAGGCAATTAACAAATGAAAAAAATGGTAAACTGTAGTAAAAAATACTTAATACTTTGATATTCTATTAATCCTGTGATGAAAATAAATGATGACAGTGTTATAGACAGTGATGAGAATCAAGATATACGCTTTGGACACATGATCAGGGAGAACACTATAGAACAGATGACATTTGAACAGAGATCACAAAGCTATGAGTGTACAAGTTGCACAAAGGACAAGGCCAGGCAACAGAGAGAACAAATGTTAAAAAGGCTGACTGTGGAAACAATTTAGCCTGTTTGAGGTATTGAAAGGCCAATGTGCTCCATTGTGGAGAAAGTGGAAGACTGTATTACTTGGGCATAGAGACAGGTGTTGCTTCTGGGCTGGAATTATGGCCACATGTGTCTGACAATATTAAGATATTTGTTCCCAATTTTACCATGACTAGATTACTTAGGATATAAGCAAGTTATTACAGCTTCTCCTTCACAATACTAATTGAAGCAGTGTGATTGGTGCACTGGTAACTAGGATATTTCTTGAGCCAGTCATTTGTTGTATTGAATATCTTTTTCTGACAAATACTTTGCACAGAGAGATGACTCATGAGTATAAGAAGGCAAAGTGTACTCTAAAACATGTGAATGTTGGCAAAAACTTTCAGGGCCTTCTTCAACAGTGTGGAAATGACATAGACCATCATTCATTCCAGCCCTTCTCCTTTAGGAAGAAGCTGAGTCATTTTGGTAGAACTGGTTCCACCCCAAGTCTCAAGTGTATATTTTTGCAATAGGGATTGTTTCAGGTAACTCAGGCTTATAAATGACTCATGGCTTTTCCTTGGCAACATAATTGGTAGTAAAGTGTAGTAAAGCTCAGGAACCTCAATACCTTCATTTAATGGTGTTGCAAAGTGATTTGCTTGCTGCTTCTCCGTGTTTGTGAACCAAGCAGCGTGTAGCACTGGTTACTGCTGGAAGCCATATTGTCATCTGGAGGAAAGTCAGCCCAAGGACAAAGTTGATGTATTTGGGGAGGAAGAAGCTGTGAGAAATCCAGAGAAACATGGCTGGCACACTAACTGACTTCCACCTAAATCCTACTTTATCACACGTCTTTTTAACTTCTGTTGTTTAAAAGAAGTCTCCTTCACTACTTCAGCTAGCTTGGATGGGGATTTCTGTTACAAACAAAACACGCTAATAGATACACCAAACAGAGTTGACCATGTGTGTGAGGCGTGGTCACTTGCAGAGCAGCAGGCGTGACTCCCATATGTTTAAGATGGGAGCAGAGGATTGAGAAGTTCTCCATCTGAGCTCTTTGCAGGCATCATAAAGTCATTCTCATAACAAAACCTCCATTTCCTTATCTTCAGGACATCCAGTGTGATAAATCCCTGTAAGCCTGAGATATGTGAAAGAGGAAAGTTAGATGTCAGAGAGACAGCTGTTTTCCCTTTTCAAATCCAGAGAAACCTGGTCACAATTCTTTTTTGCATCCCTTTTGCTGTTCCTAGATTATTTCTCTTATTGATGAAAATAATTTACATGATTTAAAAAGCTGTTCTCTTGATATTCACAGAATGCACATAATTCTGAATGCAAAAAGGACAGGATCACTGTGAAATGTAGCTTCACACATTCACTCATTTATCCATTTATCAAACATCTTTTGATTCCCTGTCATATGTCTTACATTCTATCAGTGGTTAACAGATAATTCTTAAGGAATTCATTGGTGGAGGAGAGGAACCAATATAACCACAGTTAAACACAGGATCTCATAAGAGGACCAACTAACCCAGACTTATGAGAGTCAAGAGAGGCTTCCTGAAGGAAATGGCTTCTTTCCTGAGTATATGGTGAATGCCACTAATTGAAATCATGGTAAGCAGATTTCTTAAAAATTTTAGCAAAATATTTTGTTGTTTTTAAGTAAACTAATATTTATAATTTTAAAAGAAATAATTAAAAAATAAATAGCCTAAATATATAAAATAATATGAACAGTGTGATACATAAAAAGATAAATATAAAATTATATATAATAGTACAAATTTCTAAAAAATGCGCCACTATGATTTGTTAGTAAAAATAAATGCAACAAAATTTAGTTATGAACATACATCTTCTTACTATGTAAAGAAAGATTTCTACTGATCTTTCCCTATTAATAAGTATATATATTTGTGCACATGTGTGAATCTGTATGTAACATATATAAGATTTCTTTTTGCAAAAATAACATCATATTGCATTTTAGTTTTTTTGTTTATTGTGTTAGGGATATCTTTTCTGTCTACATTGTTATAATGGCTCCATAAGTATATTTCCTGGTACACATATAGAACTTTTTCTCTAGGACACAAATATGGATAATAGCTGTAATATGGGGCAATATTCTTCAAAGTAAAAGTATCATTTTGTATCCCTAGTTGAAGCTTTTGATCATTCTCTGTGGCCACAGATGCCAATGCTGTATTTTGTCTTCTGTTTTACCTTTTTCAATTGAATGGGATAAATGTTGCTATTTTGACTTATTTTACATTTCACTGACTACTACTAGGACTAAATTTTTAAAATACCTTTGGTATTTTAAATTTTTAAATTACCTTTAAAATACATTTGAGTTTCTTTAGCAAGTATTCTCTTTCTCTTCTTTGCCTCTTGGATGTTTTATTGTTTGTTGTCATGAAACTATTTTTAATTGATTCTAAGGATTCTAAACATGGATGGCAATACTTTGTTGGTTGTACCTTTGTAGGTATGTTTTGCTAGTCTGTGGCTTTATTTTTTTTTCAACTTTGTTGGTATATCATCATCCATATTTGTGTCTTTTAAAACACAAATATTAATCTCTGATATAGTGAAAGTTTTCAGTTACTCTTTCTAAGATGTATTTGTTATATCTATCTAGGAAATTTTCTGCTCTTTTGTTTATTAAAGATAGTTCATCTGATACCTTTTGATAGTTTAAATATTTTACTTTATACATTTATATCAAAATCTTCTGGATCTTATTTTTGTATATATAGTAAGGTAGTAATCAAATTTTCTTTTGTGCCAACTTATTTCAACATCATTTATTAAATAATCTAAAATGATTATATTATACTATGCCATGGTATATACTTGGGCAAATTTCTGTGCTCTTGTTCTTTTATTTTTTGTCAAGTATAATTTTGTCAGCCCACACTGTTTTTCTGCAATGGTTTTATATTGTCTTAATATGTAGGAGAATAGGTTCCTAGTTTTTTCCCTTCAAAACTGTCCTTTTGTATTCACATGAGTATGAAAAACATTTTCCTAGTTTTGTGAATCATGTACATAATATTTATTAAGTTACATTTAATATAAAGATGAATTTGGGAAAATTTACATCTTTACTATGTCAAGCTTTTTCCTTATAGCGAGTTTTATGTAGCTAAGAGTGTTCTATAATTTTTTTTCTAAGATCTTCCACAGTTTTATTACATTTATACCACTGTTTTAAAATTTTTTCTTCCATTAAGATGCAAATTTCTTAGATTGAAATTTTTCTGTGCTTAAATTTGGGGTAGACTTTTGCATTTCTAGGAACTTGTACATTTCATCTAAGTTTTCTAATTTGTTAGCACATAATTATTCATACTATTTCCTTATAATCCATTTTACTTTTGTTAGATTGGTGGTGAACTTCTCTTTTATTCCTGATTTTAGTAATTTGAGTCTTTTATTCATATTTCTTTTTTTTTCTTGGTCAGTCTGTGCCAGTAATCCCTATCTGTTGACATTTAATCCAAATAATCTTGCTGGATTTTTTGTTAGTTACAACAATATGTTTATAGATGTTCTTGAATTTTCTATATTGAATTTCTCTGAGAAATTGTTTTCTTCCTTTGTAATGCTTATATCTTTTAGTTTTAAGTTATAAGTTTATTGACTCCTATCAAGAGTTGAATATTACATTAGCAATGATACAGGCTTTCTGACTTTATTGATGTCAATAAAAATTTTAAGAAAAAAGTATTCAAAATTGAAAAAAGGTAAAAAAGAATACTGGATGCTTTTCCAGTGCTTGTAACTTTGAATTTTTAATTGATTAAATGATTTTACAACTCTGAAGGGGTAAATGTGAACTGGCAGAAAAATTGATTGTGATGTAAATTATTAAAACTCAACATTCAGAAAACTAAGATTGTGGCATCTGGTCCCATTACTTCATGGCAAATAGATGGGGAAGCAATGCAAACAGTGAGAGACTTTATTTTCTTGTGCTCCAAAATCACTGCAGATAGTGACCGTAGCCATGAAATTAAAAGACATTTGCTTCTTGGAAAAAAAGCTATGACCAATCTAGACAGCATATTATAAAGCAGAGACATTACCTTGTTGACAAAAGTCCATCTAGTCAAAGCTATGGTTTTCCCAGTAGTCATGTATGGATGTGAGAGTTGGACCATAAAGAAAGCTGAGCACCAAAAAATTGATGGTTTTGAACTGTGGTGTTGGAGGAGACTCTTGAGAGTCCCTTGGACTGCATGGAGATCCAACCAGTCAATCCTAAAGGAAATCAGTCCTGAATATTCATTGGAAGGACTGATGTTGAAGCTTCAATACTTTGGCCACCTGATGTGAAGAACTGACTCATTTGAAAAGACCCTGATGCTGGGAAAGATTGAAGGCAGGAGGAGAAGGGGACGACAGAGGATGAGTTGATTGGAGGGCATCACTGACTGGAAGGACATGAGTTTGAGTATGCTTTGGGAGTTGGTGATGGACAGGGAAGCCTGGCATGCTGCTGTCCATGGAGTTACAAAGAGTCAGACACAACTGAGCAACTGAACTGACCGAGAGAAAAGCAAATTATCCTTGCCTATAGCAGTGCANTGATTGGAGGGCATCACTGACTGGAAGGACATGAGTTTGAGTATGCTTTGGGAGTTGGTGATGGACAGGGAAGCCTGGCATGCTGCTGTCCATGGAGTTACAAAGAGTCAGACACAACTGAGCAACTGAACTGACCGAGAGAAAAGCAAATTATCCTTGCCTATAGCAGTGCAGTCTTCCCTGGTGGCTCAGACGGTAAAGCGTCTGCCTGCAATGTGGGAGACCTGGGTTCGATACCTGGGTTGGGAAGATCTCCTGGAGAAGAAAATGGCAACCCACTCAGTACTCTTGCCTGGAAAATCCCATGGACAGAGGAGCCTGGTAGGCTACAGTCCATGGGGTCGCAAAGAGTCGGACACGACTGAGAGACTTCACTTTCACTTTCACTTTCACTTTCATAGCAGTGCAAAAGAATCTTGTCTGGTAGTCATGCAATTGATTTTAATGCAAATTTATTTTATGTTCATATGATAAAACTTTTTAAAGCTCTGCTTTGGCAGTGTAAATCTTTATACTTTTTTTAGCAATAAATATGAAACCTGCTAAAAGTTTTTAGTAAATTGTTTTTCATTGGTGTAGGGAGATTCAATCTGTTCATATATGTGGGAGCTGTAGGGTGTATTTGTCTCTCTCTCTCTCTCTTTTTTTTTTACTTTAGTTTTATTTAGTTTTTTCTTTTTTTGAATTTTATACGTATGGATATTCAATTTTCCAAGTACCATTTGTTGAAAAGACTGTTCTTCTTCCACTGAATTGTCCTTGTACCTTTGTTGAAAGTCAATTTTTCATGTATTTGTAGGTATATTTCTGGACTATCCTGTTCTATCAACCTCTTCAACTAATGTATGCCAATTCTACACTGTCTGGATTACTGTACCTTTATAACTTGTCTTGAAAGCACTTAGTGTAGGTTTAGGAACTTTTTTTCATCTCTTTCAAGATCCTTTACTTTTCCATATGAATTTTAGAATCAGTTTGTCGGTTTTGTACATTGACAGCTGAAATTTTGACTGAGTTTGTTGTGACTATAAATCAGTTTTGGAAGAAATAGATTCATAACAAAATGGAGTCTTTAAACACTGAATTTTGTAGAGTTCATCAGATTTTCCATATATTATCTGTTAATAAAGACAGTTTTACTTATCTTTTCTCAATTTGAATTCCTTTTATTTCTTCTTGTTGCCTGACTATTTCATTGGCTAAACCCATAACGGAAGTTGAACAACAGTGGTGAGAGCAGAAATCCTTGTATGTTTCTGACCTTTTGGGTAGAAAATATACAAAATCTGTGAAGAATTTTTTTCAATCTATTTCCGAAGGCATAGACTGATATAAAAAAGTTAAAGTTCAGATTCAGAATCCTCAGTAAATATATCAATCTTTTGTTTGGAAAAGTCTATGCCCAGGAGTTGAGATTATACTCTAAGTGTTGGATTTGCCTTTGAAATATAGCAAAACTGGAATCATATTCATTTTCAGTCAGTTCAGTCACTAAGTCATGTCCAACTCTTAGCGACCACATGGACTGCAACACAGCTGGCTTCCCTGTCCATCACCAACTCCTGGAGCTTGCTTACATTCGTGTCCATTGAGCTGGTGGCTCCACCCAACCAGCTCATTCTCTGTCACCCACTTCTCCTGCCTTCAATCTTTCCCAGCATCAGGGTGTTTTCTAATGAATCGGTTCTTTGCATCAGGTGGCCAGAGTATTGGAGTGTCAGCTTCAGCATCAATCCTTCCAATGAATATTCAGGACTGATTTCCTTTAGGGTTGACTGGCTTGATCTTGCAGTCCAAGAGACTCTCAAGAGTCTTCTCCAACACCACAGTTCAAAAACATCAATTCTTTGGCGCTTCAATCTATTTCCGAAGGCATAGACTGATATAAAAAAGTTAAAGTTCAGATTCAGAATCCTCAGTAAATATATCAATCTTTTGTTTGGAAAAGTCTATGCCCAGGAGTTGAGATTATACTCTAAGTGTTGGATTTGCCTTTGAAATATAGCAAAACTGGAATCATATTCATTTTCAGTCAGTTCAGTCACTAAGTCATGTCCAACTCTTAGCGACCACATGGACTGCAACACAGCTGGCTTCCCTGTCCATCACCAACTCCTGGAGCTTGCTTACATTCGTGTCCATTGAGCTGGTGGCTCCACCCAACCATCTCATTCTCTGTCACCCACTTCTCCTGCCTTCAATCTTTCCCAGCATCAGGGTGTTTTCTAATGAATCGGTTCTTTGCATCAGGTGGCCAGAGTATTGGAGTGTCAGCTTCAGCATCAATCCTTCCAATGAATATTCAGGACTGATTTCCTTTAGGGTTGACTGGCTTGATCTTGCAGTCCAAGAGACTCTCAAGAGTCTTCTCCAACACCACAGTTCAAAAACATCAATTCTTTGGCGCTCAGCTTTCTTTATGGTCCAGCTGTCACATCCATACATGACTACTGGAAAAAGCAGAGCTTTGACTAGACAGAACTTTGTTGGCAAAGTGATGTCTCTACTTTTTAAGATGTTGTCTATGTTTGTCATACTTTCCTTCCAAGGAGCAAGCATCTTTTAATTTCATGGTTGCAATCACCATCTGCAGTGAGTTTGCAGCCCAAGAAAATACAGTCTCTCACTGTTCCCATTGTTTCCCCATCTGTTTGCCGTGAAGTGATGGGACCAGTTGCCATGCTCTTAGTTTTTTGAATGCCAAGTTTTAAGCCAGCTTTTTCACTCTCCTCTTTTACTTTCATCAAGAGGCCTTTAGTTCCTGTTCACTTTCTGCCATGATGGTGTCATCTGCATATCTGAGGTTATTGATATTTCTCCCAGCAATCTTGATTCTGGTTTGTGCTTCATCAAGTCTGGCATTTCACATGATGTACTCTGCATATAAGTTAAATAGGCAAGGTGACAATATATGGCCTTGACGTACTCCTTTCCTAATTTTGAACCAGTCCATTGTTCCATGTTTGGTTCTAATTGTTGCTTCTTGACCTGCATACAGATTTCTCAGGAGGCAGGTAAGGTGGTCTGGTTCATTTTAACAAAGCCTAAAACAAAATTTTGATAGCTGCAGTTTACCTCCAATGATTTAACCTTTTGTTGAAAGAAAAGTTTATACTCTATAGAGGAAAATAACATAATCCAGAGTTTTTCCACTACAACTTTTACAATAGTTGGAATATCATTCACTATCACTAGACCTGTGAAAAAGTAGAGAAAAATTACTGATAAAAAAGAAATTATTTTAAGTCAAAAGGTACAAATCCAGATATAATCCTGATAATTGGATTTAGCATTAAATGACTCAAAAACAGCACATTTTCAAAATTCTTTATTTCTGAAAAAATCCTATTTTGGATTTAGAAGCTAATTAAAAGCTTTCTTTCTTTTTCTACTTCTGGTGAAACAATTCTGATATTATCATTAGTAAGTGAATGACCTCATAAGAGTAGGAAATAGATCAGTTTCACAAAATTAAAAGAGGAACATGATAAATAAAGTTAAAATGCATTATCCTTGCTGAAATTGCAAATTTAAAGATAAATAATATACAATGTTCTGCCTATCAAATTCAGAAAGGTGAAAATAAATATTAAGATGGCATTCTATTACTACTTGGAGGCTTTAAATTGTATGTATTCAGCAGCATGACATTATATGCCAGAAACCTTAAGGTTGCTAACATTCTCATACATATTTCACTTCCCAAAATATATAATAAGAAAACAATGTTGAGTACAAGCAAATATTTATATATGTTTGTTTATTCTAACCTTATTGACAATAGCACAATGTGAGGAGCACATACATTTCCTATAAAGTTGGATGATTAACTGATTGCTCATCTTTTTTAGGAAGTATGTAGTCATTTAAAATATTCATTTATTTCAAATAAACAATATATATGTACATACATGATTGGTGACTCAGATGGTAAGGAATCCTCCTGCAGTGTGGGAGACCTGGGTTTCCTTCCTGGGTTGGGAAGATCCCTGGAGAAGAGATGGCAACCCATTCAAGTATTCTTGCCTGGAGAATCCCCATGGACAGAGGAGCCTGGTGGGCTACAGTCCATGGGGTCACAAAGATTCAGACACTACTGAGTGACTCGGCGTAGCACATGTATGATATACATATATACATATATGCATATAATTATATAATCATAAATCTTATATTCTCAATCATTTAAATAAAGTTATATGCATGAAACAACTAAGAAAATGTACGTGTGTGTTTGTGCTCAGTTGTGTCTGACTGTAGCCCACCAGGTTCCTCTGTCCATGGGATTCTGCAGGCAATAATACTGGAAGTGAAGTGAAATAGATCAGTCGTGTCTGACTCTTTGCAACCCATGGACTGTAGCCTACCAGTCTCCTCCCTCCATGGAATTCTCTAGGTAACAATACTGGAGTGGGTTGCCATTTCTTTCTCCAGGGGATCTTCCCAACCCAGGGATCGAAACCGGTTCTCCTGCATTGCAGGCAGACATTTAACCTCTGAGCCACCAGGGAAGCTCCTGGTGGACTACTGTAGCCTACCAGGCTCCTCCCTCCAATGGATTCTCCAGGCAATAATACTGGAGTGGATTGCTATTTCCTCCTCCAGAGGATCTTCCCAACCCCGGGACTGAACCAATGTCTCCTGCGTCTCTTGCATTGGCAGGCAGATTCTCTACCACTGAGCCATCTGGGAAGCCTTGGAAAAGTGTATAGCAATATTAATATTGATCATTTTTGGCTATAAAACTATAATTCAAAATTTCTTATATACATGTTTCTGTATCTCCAACAGTGTTGGGATAGAGTGTCTTATCCTCTTTCACACAGAGAGTCTCTCACTTTCTTGCCCTTGTGACCTAATATCCTCCAGAATGAGCATCCTTCTTAATTCTGCATGCTAATTAATCCTCATGAATCACTTAAAATTTCTTCTCCTTCAAGAAGCTTTCCATAGACCTACCTTCTGGCTGGAAATAATTTTTACCGTGTCTAAATTATCATAGCACATTGTCTCTACCTTCTTATGGCCTTATTACTTGCCATTTTGGACTATAACTATTTATACCTTATGATTCAAAGAATAGTAGACTTTAAGTTCACCAAGAATAAGGATCTTTTAAAACTTTTTTGTATATTTTATAGCATCTATCTTACTCCATAGTATGTGTGTTTAAAAAATTCTGTTGAATTAACAAATTTATGAAACATAGATAACAATCAAAATCAATAATTCAATAATCCAGAATGTACTTTGTAAAAATATGTAAGTATTTCAGGATATTGTCTAGTTAAGATGTGTCTTTCTTAGACAACAATTTACTGTCTTAATAACAGATATACACATGATGATTTTCACTTGTTAGTCATAGTTGTGAGTACTCTATATAAATACTAAAACACTAAGGACTAAATATATCAAATACTAAAAATATTAAATCTTTTATATTACTCTATGGAGAAATTTAGACATGGAGAAATTAAGTAGCTTGGTCAAATTCACAAAGCTATCAAGAATTGGAACCTAAGCAGTCTTATTCATGAAATCTTGCTTTTAGATGTATTACAGTCTCATAAGCTTTTCCTGAGTCTTCTAAAATGTTGTATACCTTTGAAAATTAGTGGTTATGAGAAAATTTTAATGTAAGTATAATTAAGGTTTTGGGATGGATTACATATATAGAAGAGTCGGACACAACTGAGCGACTGAACTGAATATATATAAATATTGGAATTTTAAAAATATTTATATGATATATGTATATATACATGAGGATGCGTGTATAAATATACATACATATTTTTTCATGATGAATGATGTTCAGTGCCCAAACAATTCAAATTAAGTGCTAGTACTGGTTTCCCACAGTATCAACTGTCTATTCTATTTGCCTTCATGTTTAATCTTTGTATTAATTAACTCTAGAGTTATTCCCCGGGGAAGGCAATGGCACCCCACCCCAGTACTCTTGCCTGGAAAATCCAATGGACCGAGTAGCCTGTTGGGCTGCAGTCCATGGGGTCGCTAACAGTCGGACAGACTGAGCAACTTCACTTT
Organism: Oreotragus oreotragus; assembly: GCA_006410675.1. Taxonomy (NCBI): domain Eukaryota; kingdom Metazoa; phylum Chordata; class Mammalia; order Artiodactyla; family Bovidae; genus Oreotragus; species Oreotragus oreotragus. The sequence goes on along the minus strand of SJYX01023282.1, from coordinate 835,358 downwards.
CACTTTTCTTTTTCATGCATTGGAGAAGGAAATGGCAACCCACTCCAGTATTCTTGCCTGGAGAATCCCAGGGATGGGGGAGCCTGGTGGGCTGCCGTCTATGGGGTCACACAGAGTCGGACACGACTGAAGTGACTTAGCAGCAGCAGCAGCAG
>SJYX01023282.1:798026-835198 GCA_006410675.1 Oreotragus oreotragus | reverse complement strand
GCATTGGAGAAGGAAATGGCAACCCACTCCAGTATTCTTGCCTGGAGAATCCCAGGGATGGGGGAGCCTGGTGGGCTGCCGTCTATGGGGTCACACAGAGTCGGACACGACTGAAGTGACTTAGCAGCAGCAGCAGCAGCAGAGTTATTCCCAGAAAGTCACTTGAAAATACTCTTGAAAAGTAATTGATGGCTTTGCAAATAAATACAGATAGTTTATTAGGCAATGCAGACAGTTTATTAGGATAGTATTAATTACCATCCTTCTTATGCAGGAATAAGACTAGAATAAATTTGTTTCTGTGGAAGGGAAATATGGCAGCAACAAGCCTAAAATGGTAAGACATGACTCTGACATGTATAATCCAGGAGAATAATTTGGAGTGCCCTCTCTGAGTTTTGGGAAATTAGGGGAAGCTTGGGGATGATGATCATTGCTGGTCAATGCCTGGGAGAGAAAACTAGTAGGTGCTCAAGTCTTAAACTATATTAGAATATTGCTGGGGAATAATTTCATTTGGGATAATTAATTAGAAGAGCACTCCTAGAATATTCTGAAATTACTTGTGATATCTCACTATATATTATCTTAGTTTCTTTGGAAAAAATTAAAATAACAAATGCAATAGTTGTTTGGCTACCATCCAGGCTATCTGGTTTAGTAACATCTATATCCTCTAAAAAAGTTTACTCAAAACAGAAGAATACAGCTAAATCAGCTAGAAGACTAGATTTACTCTTCATCATCAAAGATATGTCCAGAATAGTTAACAAATTGCCAATGTCATTTTATCTTTCCAGAAAAAAACAAAACCAAAAACTTGGAAGGGCATTACTTTAGAGCTTCAGAATGCCTATATGTCAACAAAGATAAGTCCATTCAGTGGAAAATGCCATCATAGTTATAATTTTCTTATAGAGAACACTAGCAGGTTGGTTGATATTTTACACTCTTCAGTTTGTGTTTATAACATCATATTGTCATGGTCATTGTGGTGTTGTATCTTTTTATGCACTACAAACCTTATTAAGTTTTCCGGTAGCACATATAGAAATAGTCTTTTGTGCTTCTAACAATTGGGTTATGTATAACCTGTCAGAATATATTCTAACTATTATGGTTTACTCTCAGAGCACACACATGCTTTCTCCAGAATGATGGATATTCTACATGCCTGAATTTCTTATTTTTATCCAAAAACACATCTTTTCTTTTTCTTTTGAAGCCTGTAAATACCACGAAAAATGACATTCCCATATACGTGTTTTGTAATTCTTTATCCCCAATTACAAATAATAATACTTGCACATGGTACATAATTCTAATGATATAATCCAGTCTTAGTGTTTTACTGCCATTCATAAACTGCTTCAGCAGAACTCCTTGTGATTTACAGCATCAATAGAACCCTTTAAATTACATCCTATATTACATTGTAGGGCATGTATTGCCCTATAGTCTCACATGCAATGTCAGAGACAGAGGAAACAGGAAATGGAGAATTGTGATTTCACTGTAAATCAAAAACTAAGTGTTGTTTATGAGCACTGGGGTTTTAGCTCATGAGTTCATTTTACTTTTGTTCCCTTATAGCAGTTAACTTGATGTGGGACAAACTTAATCCAATCAATAATTATTTACCTTTTGACGTTTTTGGCATCAATAAGTAAAGGTAAGTACTAAATATATAATTTATTTCCCTAAAATTAGTCTGTTATTTTTAAAAATTGGCTGGATATTTACTGTAAGTATGAAAGGATGGTGTAAACTTGCTCCAATGTCATGTATACCTGGTAGTCATTCCATAAACATTTGTTGACTTTTCCATTAGATTTAAAAATAAAACTTCCAAATTAAACCAATGTATTAACTTGTATTTAACTAAGAATATGAAACAATGAAGGTTGCACTTCAGAAGCTATCTATAGTTACTAAAAAACTTAAAAAATTTTTACTTTGGACAAAATGTTTTAGTAAGTGAAGTCACAGACATCCAAACACTAAAGCTGGATTCAGAGGAGACACAGTTTGTTTCATGGTCAAGCATTTGAAGTGATCACATCAACTTCAGTGATTTAAGACTTAAGATGACAACTATGGTTTTTTCAAAGCATTTTAGGATAGCTTGACCTTTATTCTTCACAGAATAAAGATGTCTTTTGACCTCAGATTTCCCCACAAAACCTGGGCCCAGTAATCAGTAGTTAGGAATGAGGCAGTGATAATTTGTAATTCAAATGCAAGCATTTCATCTGAGCATAACCAGGTTTACTTACCTGAGGATAAAGCAGTTCAAAAATGAACCATTTTGGTCTTGTAACCATTACTTAGCTCTGCTATGCACATAGGGAGGTATATCTGCTTCCTAATGAATGCTATCTTGTCTCTTCAGTTGTCATTTGATGTCTCCAAATACTAGTCATTCCATAAGCAGCAACTCTGTGACATTTCCATCAACAAAAAGGTATGTATATAGATGGAAAGAGTCATTTAAAAAATAGATTCTCAAGGCCACTTGGATTCAGATAGTCTCTAAAGAGGCTGGTTAAGAAATCAAAGAAGTTCATGGGATTCTTTCTATATTCTAGTGTCTAATATTTACCTGCAGGCATATACGAAATACTTCTTGAATAGCTATGGCTACTTAAAATTTACAGAACTGAACCTGTGCAAAGAGTAGTTGATCTCAAACTGACACAAACCAGATAGTCTCTTAACGTTACTCTAAGGAATTTTAAACTGACTCTGTTAAAGCTGAGGTTATTTGCCTTGGGGATGCCTAATGGAAGAGTTATTATAACACTGTCCACAAATAGGGGCCTTGAGAGAGTCAGGCCATAGCACTCCACTGACAGCTGATACACTGGACCATTGCCATGTCACAGAGATCTCCAAGGTCAAAGGTCATATCTCTCCCTTAATATTTAAATAAAGATACTTGACCAAAGCAAACAACACCTTATTGCCAGTGATGGCTGTTGCTCAATTTATAAGAACCTTTACAAAGTCATGCTAATTCTTGGCCTTCTTAGAATGCATGGTAATATTTCATAAGTCCGTCTTGTTCAGATGTCCTTGGAAATGACAGTTATAAAACTACAAATGATTTGTAATGCAAACTGGGACTGACAGACTTAAAGATTAGGGATCTATGTACTAAAATGACTGTGGTTTTAGCTAACAAAGGGCATAAAGTGCATCGATAAATAGCTGATGAAGTAACTCAAATTGTTTTAAATACTCTTAGTAAATGCCAGGACAACAACAATAACAAAAAACTTGTGCTTATAACGTTAGCAGTAGCAGCTTATGTCAAGATAATGGAGCAAAATTTCTCTGTGTGGGTCTGCTGGAAGACAGATAGCAAACCAGTAATGCTTTTTTTTTCCCCCCTAGGCAGTAGAGGTTTTTTTTTCTCTTATGTCATTTTTTTATATGCTAAACTATGAACTTGATATTTTATATCTTTAAGAAACATTGGACAAGTTGAACTNGACTCTGACATGTATAATCCAGGAGAATAATTTGGAGTGCCCTCTCTGAGTTTTGGGAAATTAGGGGAAGCTTGGGGATGATGATCATTGCTGGTCAATGCCTGGGAGAGAAAACTAGTAGGTGCTCAAGTCTTAAACTATATTAGAATATTGCTGGGGAATAATTTCATTTGGGATAATTAATTAGAAGAGCACTCCTAGAATATTCTGAAATTACTTGTGATATCTCACTATATATTATCTTAGTTTCTTTGGAAAAAATTAAAATAACAAATGCAATAGTTGTTTGGCTACCATCCAGGCTATCTGGTTTAGTAACATCTATATCCTCTAAAAAAGTTTACTCAAAACAGAAGAATACAGCTAAATCAGCTAGAAGACTAGATTTACTCTTCATCATCAAAGATATGTCCAGAATAGTTAACAAATTGCCAATGTCATTTTATCTTTCCAGAAAAAAACAAAACCAAAAACTTGGAAGGGCATTACTTTAGAGCTTCAGAATGCCTATATGTCAACAAAGATAAGTCCATTCAGTGGAAAATGCCATCATAGTTATAATTTTCTTATAGAGAACACTAGCAGGTTGGTTGATATTTTACACTCTTCAGTTTGTGTTTATAACATCATATTGTCATGGTCATTGTGGTGTTGTATCTTTTTATGCACTACAAACCTTATTAAGTTTTCCGGTAGCACATATAGAAATAGTCTTTTGTGCTTCTAACAATTGGGTTATGTATAACCTGTCAGAATATATTCTAACTATTATGGTTTACTCTCAGAGCACACACATGCTTTCTCCAGAATGATGGATATTCTACATGCCTGAATTTCTTATTTTTATCCAAAAACACATCTTTTCTTTTTCTTTTGAAGCCTGTAAATACCACGAAAAATGACATTCCCATATACGTGTTTTGTAATTCTTTATCCCCAATTACAAATAATAATACTTGCACATGGTACATAATTCTAATGATATAATCCAGTCTTAGTGTTTTACTGCCATTCATAAACTGCTTCAGCAGAACTCCTTGTGATTTACAGCATCAATAGAACCCTTTAAATTACATCCTATATTATATTGTAGGGCATGTATTGCCCTATAGTCTCACATGCAATGTCAGAGACAGAGGAAACAGGAAATGGAGAATTGTGATTTCACTGTAAATCAAAAACTAAGTGTTTATGAGCACTGGGGTTTTAGCTCATGAGGTCATTTTACTTTTGTTCCCTTATAGCAGTTAACTTGATGTGGGACAAACTTAATCCAATCAATAATTATTTACCTTTTGACGTTTTTGGCATCAATAAGTAAAGGTAAGTACTAAATATATAATTTATTTCCCTAAAATTAGTCTGTTATTTTTAAAAATTGGCTGGATATTTACTGTAAGTATGAAAGGATGGTGTAAACTTGCTCCAATGTCATGTATACCTGGTAGTCATTCCATAAACATTTGTTGACTTTTCCATTAGATTTAAAAATAAAACTTCCAAATTAAACCAATGTATTAACTTGTATTTAACTAAGAATATGAAACAATGAAGGTTGCACTTCAGAAGCTATCTATAGTTACTAAAAAACTTAAAAAATTTTTACTTTGGACAAAATGTTTTAGTAAGTGAAGTCACAGACATCCAAACACTAAAGCTGGATTCAGAGGAGACACAGTTTGTTTCATGGTCAAGCATTTGAAGTGATCACATCAACTTCAGTGATTTAAGACTTAAGATGACAACTATGGTTTTTTCAAAGCATTTTAGGATAGCTTGACCTTTATTCTTCACAGAATAAAGATGTCTTTTGACCTCAGATTTCCCCACAAAACCTGGGCCCAGTAATCAGTAGTTAGGAATGAGGCAGTGATAATTTGTAATTCAAATGCAAGCATTTCATCTGAGCATAACCAGGTTTACTTACCTGAGGATAAAGCAGTTCAAAAATGAACCATTTTGGTCTTGTAACCATTACTTAGCTCTGCTATGCACATAGGGAGGTATATCTGCTTCCTAATGAATGCTATCTTGTCTCTTCAGTTGTCATTTGATGTCTCCAAATACTAGTCATTCCATAAGCAGCAACTCTGTGACATTTCCATCAACAAAAAGGTATGTATATAGATGGAAAGAGTCATTTAAAAAATAGATTCTCAAGGCCACTTGGATTCAGATAGTCTCTAAAGAGGCTGGTTAAGAAATCAAAGAAGTTCATGGGATTCTTTCTATATTCTAGTGTCTAATATTTACCTGCAGGCATATACGAAATACTTCTTGAATAGCTATGGCTACTTAAAATTTACAGAACTGAACCTGTGCAAAGAGTAGTTGATCTCAAACTGACACAAACCAGATAGTCTCTTAACGTTACTCTAAGGAATTTTAAACTGACTCTGTTAAAGCTGAGGTTATTTGCCTTGGGGATGCCTAATGGAAGAGTTATTATAACACTGTCCACAAATAGGGGCCTTGAGAGAGTCAGGCCATAGCACTCCACTGACAGCTGATACACTGGACCATTGCCATGTCACAGAGATCTCCAAGGTCAAAGGTCATATCTCTCCCTTAATATTTAAATAAAGATACTTGACCAAAGCAAACAACACCTTATTGCCAGTGATGGCTGTTGCTCAATTTATAAGAACCTTTACAAAGTCATGCTAATTCTTGGCCTTCTTAGAATGCATGGTAATATTTCATAAGTCCGTCTTGTTCAGATGTCCTTGGAAATGACAGTTATAAAACTACAAATGATTTGTAATGCAAACTGGGACTGACAGACTTAAAGATTAGGGATCTATGTACTAAAATGACTGTGGTTTTAGCTAACAAAGGGCATAAAGTGCATCGATAAATAGCTGATGAAGTAACTCAAATTGTTTTAAATACTCTTAGTAAATGCCAGGACAACAACAATAACAAAAAACTTGTGCTTATAACGTTAGCAGTAGCAGCTTATGTCAAGATAATGGAGCAAAATTTCTCTGTGTGGGTCTGCTGGAAGACAGATAGCAAACCAGTAATGCTTTTTTTCTCCCCCCTAGGCAGTAGAGTTTTTTTTTTCTCTTATGTCATTTTTTTATATGCTAAACTATGAACTTGATATTTTATATCTTTAAGAAACATTGGACAAGTTGAACTTAATTATATATTTTTTCCTTAACTTTTTAAAAAACAGATCAACAAAATGCCTTATCCCATTAACTTAGCTGAGTCACACATTAAAACCTAATGAAGATAATCTGCATACTTAATCTTCTCTACCAAGATAACTTACATTAACAGGATAGGTTGAGGCTGTTTATTTAAGCAACACACACCAATGGAATTTTCAACTGCTTGTTTTCAGGGAAACTGAAAATCAGGAAATAATTTGAGACAAAACTGGGATGCTGTAACCTAAGTTTTTGAATAATACTTGAAGGAATGACTAAAAACTACTTTTTTGTATAATTTTGAAAAACCTAAATGATAATCCTTTTACCCTGCTGCACTTTCAAATATCAAGTATTAATAGAAGGCCTGCCTCTGAAAGCATCAGTGCATTCTAAGAGCTTGGGTCCAACATGATCTTCTGCTGGAGAGGAAGCTCAGAGTAAACCTGTTTTCAATGCTTTGTTTCTGTTTGCTTCCTACCCCTTTTTTCTCCATGTGTCCTCTACTTGAACTTAATTTCTTCCATTTTATTCTCATTTCTCCTCTGCCTAATGACTGTTCAAAAAAAAATGAGATCAAACCCATAGCTGTGATACTGCTAGGTGAGGGGGGAAAAAAACAATTTAAAATAAATCAAAGCTTTCAGATTTTTGTCCTTTATTTGCATTCTGAGAGCTTAAAAGTGAGCCATAAGCCTTTCAATATTAGTGACCTAGAACTAGAATTATAGTAAAGACTTTTTCTATAGAGGAGCTAATACATCTTTGGAAATAGGAATTGATACATTTTCAAGGAATCTCTAAGTTTTGCTGTGAATAGTTGTGTTCATTGGATCAACTTTACTCAAAGTAGGAAGTTCATTTCTCAACATTTCTGGAAACCCCATGTGTGCTAAGTTTAGTTAACTATAAAATATATTTGACCAAAGCACGAAGGAAGGATATTTCTTTCCCTTGTTTATTTTTCCAATGCCATACAATATGCTATCATGTTTACAGTATGTCAGAGTGATGTCATATGCAAACACTAAAACAGATTGTTTCCAGTATGTGGGTAAAAAAAATATGACTCACTAGGAGCCCTAAAACCAAAATATTATACTGAGACTGTCTGGAGCATACCAAGTAAGAGAGGCCCCTGTAGAAAACAGGGAGTGATTTACCTGTCACATGGCCAACTTATTCTCATTTCTCACTTAGTCCATCTTATTAAATTATTGGAATGAAAAATACTGTACAGCATGGAGTCAAGGTACTCATGCAAGAAAACTGGTCATTTCTAGATATTTTGAATATTATGTCTGCAGTATATGTTGCAGTATATACTCTTGACATTTATTTATTCATAAAGCCAAGAAAACTGATGTTTTGGGGGCTCTTTTCATGTAATTTTTATTCACTCACTCACTCATTTATTCACTCAACATTTATTGTTTCCCTTGTATCAGAAAAGTCTCTAGGTACTGTGGGGATGAAGATGAACCATACAGGGCCTCCTTCTTTAAAGGCCTAATAATTACCTTGGCATTATACCCTCATCAAATGACTTGGCCTTCTTCTTCTTTATTTTGACCCTCATTCTCTTTATTAACAGATATACTTTCACTGAAAGAGATAATTGCATTTATCTTACCTCAATAAGCTGGATTTCCGCAGGGAAAGAACTATACTTTATAATTTTTATAACCCCAAGGTAAATGATCAGTAAAAATGTTTAGAATGAGTGAATGAATAAACAGGATACATGGCAGCAGAATTATATTTTGTGATCTACAGCTTGCTTGCTAGTATTCAATCTGAAATACTCAAATTTCCTGTGACACAGTATTTTCGAAAATCTTAAACGTTCTTTTATCCCAAACCTCGGTTTGGGGAAATTTCAAAGAAAAGCAGAAGAGGAAGCTCCTGATTTGTTTATGGACAGAGGTGCCACTGCTTACTGTGTTGCTATACTTGAGAATAAAATAGACCCGAAGTCAGGATGAGATCCACAGAACTTTCTGCATTTATTCCAATCAAGATATATCATATTGATGTTTAGAGCATTAAAAGCTGTCTAAATGATTCCTCAGTTGTTTCCTTATGCGGTTGTACCTGGTTTGATCTACTGTTTACTCTAATTAACATGCATATCATATGGTCTGATTGTCTTAAATGATTCTTTGTAATATTTCTGCTGTATATACAGGATGTCATCATTGCCCCAGCCCCCTGCCCCACCACCCCTCTGGTTGTAATACAGAAGCTTTTTGAGTAACATATTCTTTTTTCTCTTTTTAATAAAAATCCAGCCTGGCAGGCACAGTGCTATGTGTAGACTGGATTGAATCAAAGCAACATTCTCCTACTTTTCTCGTGTATAGGAAGTGATACTAACAAGAATCAGATTTTCCTGGACCCGTAACAGAGGAAACAACTTCTGGCGCAGTAATTCTTTGAACTGGAACCATGAGGGCAAGTACTAACGTATCCTTCTATCGCATGCAATGCCTTATGCACCAAAGCAGTTTTTTTGACTGTTGAAATGGACTGAATCAGATTTGTGGTACTAAGTTTTTTAGGGTATGTGAATATTTTGATTTATTTTGAAAGATTCTGTGTTCACAATTCATCTGGTCAGATCAGGAGTTTTGGTTTTGATTCTATGTAATTTACTTATGGAATGGATTTAAGACAGATGTTTAGGAAGAGGTTTTATAAATATTTGCATTTGATCAGAAGAAGAAGACAACTAATAATCCAAGAATATTAATAATCCAATAATGCAATCTTGTATTGTTGGATTAGTATTTTTAAGCACCCACAGGATTTGGAGTAAGAAGCCTAGAGCCCATGATCTGCCATTGATTAGTTGAGTGACCTGAAGCAACATAATTAACCTCTGAGAAACTCGCTTTCCTCATCTGTAAAAATGAGGCTAATTATACCAACCTCAAATGGTTGTTAAGGTTCAAAGGATATCATGGAAGTAAATGTGCTTTTCAAACTGTACAGTTGCTAAAATCATGTAATATAATATCATTTTACTTCCATTAGACTGTGAGTTCTTTTAGGGCTAGGATCATGTATTCATCTTTATAAAGATTTCTACACTTAACAATATTTCTGTCATATACCAGGTGCTCAATAAATGTAGAATGGATGCACAAAGAAATAAATTCAGGATATTAGAGCCACAAAATTTTCTCTGATCCTTACTCCCAGACAACTCACAGTCTAATAAAGGAGGTGAACATATCCAATATATTATAACATAATTTAGAATTAAACCTGCACAACCTCAGCAATTTTATGTTAATTACTCATCTGGTAATTTCTCTACTCCTTGTTTTCTGTGAGCAAACATCTGCAGAACAATATGCAAACACAAATTCAAGCTCACACTGATATGTGCTATTTACCAATTACTCTAAATGTTACCATATGTGCAAAGAGCAATAAAAGAAAAAATAAAAATAAGATAAAAAATCATTTCGAGTTGGAAAAATACTTTAGATAACATATCTAGTGAGGAAAGCAAGCCTTTTTTATGTGCATGCTCTTTCAAAGAAGATAGGTGAACACCCCCACTTCTTATTTCCCTATATTTGATGTAGGAACAATGGTCTTCCAGAAAATCTATACTGACTGACCTTTGTGATTTCTCATGATAAAGGGAAAGTAAGTGTAATGTTTAACTCTAGTGAAAAATCTTGAATTGATTAAGATGTCGGTTATAATAACTTACATCTCAAAGATATTTCCTAACAGAAATGTTCTTATTCACAAACCAGAGAAAGCTCTGCTTACTTAGTAGGTACTTAAATAATTCTTGCTGTATGAATGAACCAGATAACCTCTTGGGTCCTTCTTTCCTCTGAAATTCCTTGAGGATGAAAAGCCTAGAACAACCAGGGATTAAATACTCTACCTTCTTGCATCTGGAACCTGAAATCGCTTCTCAGCTGGAAGATGGTGTTGAACACTAAGTGGCCACAGCTGCTTTATTGGCAAAGGGAAGAAAACACACACAGGTCACTTCAAAGTTCGACTTAGTCTCACCTCCAGTTCAGTGTTAGTCATTTATGTGGCTCTTGTAAGGTCCCAAAGCATTGGGCTTGGGATTTAAGCTGGAGGATTTCAAGTATAGCCACCAAATCTATTAAACAGAGGAATTCTCCTAACAGGATCCTACAGCTGCTGTCTTCATTTTCAGATGCATGATGTTACCTTGTATTTGTATTTCTTCCAAGCATTTTATATCAACACTCTATTAGGGGAAATAGTGATGTCTTTATGTTGAGGATAGAGAAACCAAAGAATAGTTAAGTACCTACTAAGGAGAACCTGTTTAGTAACAGTGCAGTGATAGTAATCCAATGCTGCATAAATGAGAAATCACGTCAGCTGAGTGCCATTCTAAGGGTGTTTGTTTTTTGCTAGAATGCTTTTCTGAAACAGGACATCTGGTACCTACTTGGTGGTTCCTGTTGTTGGAACAGGAATAAGGGTAAAGATGACATATAAATTCTGGATCATTTTATTGGAGTCTAAGAAATGTATATGAAAACACAGTCTCAAACTAAAAAAGTAAAATAAAAAGTAATGCCCGTGTTTAGGGCAGAAAGGACCCTAACTCTCTTCCTTCCTTCTTTTCCTTATTTATTCCCCACCTTGATGGTTCCAAAAAAGAAGCAAAAAACGCAATAGCAGGTATGTAAAAATTAATAATTAAGAAAAAGTTCTGTTATACACTTAAAATAAGAATGAAATTGTATTTGCAGAGTTCTTTCTTGATGTCAGTGTGTATGAGATGTGTGTGTGTGTGTAAATGTGATCTTCAAGAAAAGCATAAGGTGGTAAGTGAAGAATGGTTGGTGTCTTCAGCCCCTTGGTCAGACAGACCAAATTGTGACTTTTCCTTTTCCAGTAAAAATTCTGGCAAACTTGGAAGATGTTTATTTCCACCTTCATTCTTTCTTGAGTCTTAAGGTGCTTGTGGAAATTATCTTTTTGTGGAACATGAATGGTGAGACCTATTACGATCAGGAAGAGTGCAAGGAAAGCATTCCCGAGGTACACATGCCAATAGAAACACGATTCAGCATTGTTAGTGGAAACAGTTATAAACTGAAATGTGAAGTTGTATTCAAAGAACACACAGCAACCTAGGAATGTGAATAGCTTTATTTTAAAGAGGGAAGAATAAGAAAGGAGGACAAATACGTTGCTTTATATTTTTCTTTCTTAAGATGCTTTTAGCCATTATAATTATTTTTTAAATTAAAAAGATAAACTTATTTAAAGCCTATTTACAATTTGAAGCTACTTTTTCCTCTGAAAAAAAATGACATTCTAAATTGGAAACAAAGTTAGGGAAATAAAATTTGAGTGACACTCTCGAGCAACACCCACCCCCACCCCAGCCTCTACCACCAATTGTCATTTAACTGGCTGTCAGCCACCAGCCCAAATTTGAAAAGATTCATGAAGCATGCTTCCTCGGAATTATGATGTCCTGTTTTATGGGACGTTCAGACTCTGGTAAGAATGGAAAGATAGATCCTCTTCAGCATTAACTGAGATATATAAGCGCGAGGAATACAAGGGCTGTGAATAACCTGCCTTGAAAATAGGCTCTAAAATTTCATTGTCCTGAGGAGAAATTGAAGAGAGTTTTATGAAAGACAATAGAATGAATTAAAAATGGGTAAGAACACTAGGGGCTACACTGAAAGTGAAAAATAGACCATGAAGACACTCTTTTCCTAAATTTGGATGAAGATCTAAACAGTAACAAAACCTAAAGCTCTCTTGTGGATCAATTTTTAAAAAGGTGTATGTAATAGTCATTCTAGAAGCAAATTTCAGAAATTGTTACTGTAAGCAACTGGCTCCCACGGCTATAATACTTTTCTTAAAAACTGTGACCATATTTCAGTGCTGAGTTAATACTATACCTTTGGTTTATCAACTTCACTCACTTTCTTTCTTATGCCTGGAGCTCTTTCTTAAATCATGTAGCTCTGGGTCACGTTGTTTCTCTGAACTCAAACTGATGTCCTAGTTTAAATTAGAAGTTATATTACTACGTAATTGGTAAACACAGCCAGAAGACACAGATTTCTCTGGGATTTACTGCGAGATCTCTAATTAGAAAATATACCCTAATTATCATATTTATCCTTATCATTGTTTATTGTAGAAAATCATAATTAGTGATTAAAATGAGCTATATATCAAACAGCAAATTAAATGCAATTGTATGAAGAGCAGAGGAAAACTAATTTTAAAACTAAGCACTAGTTGAACTAGACATTCTAATTCAGAGGCGACTCTTTTCTTAAAGTAACCCGTATTTGGATACTTTCTTAAACTGCGCTTTCTAGCCTTTGCTGTTTCTCTTTAAAAATAACATTGAATTAATGTTTTATTGTTAAAGTTATGATTTGTGAGAAAATGGAAAATCCCCTATCCCTGCTCCACCCATAGAAAAGTGCTTTGATATTTTATACATAAAACAATTATCTACGACTAAAGTATAATTCAAGAGACAAATAGCTTAGGCAATGCTTCCAAACTCTGGTTGCTCTCTTTTACAAATCTTGTCTTTCTTCTTAGATACCTGTAACACGTTTTCCAAAGCTGAATGTCAAAGAACTTAAGTCTCCCTCAAGCATTTTGTTGGCTCTGTTCTGAAAAGCATTATTTGCTTGAAGAAACCACATATACTCAGGATGAAAGAGGAATTTAGTTGTCTCGCAGACGCTGTCTTAAACAGCGTATGCAAGTTCCGTTTCTCAGATGAAACATAAACAATAAAACCCCTTTCCAAGGCACTTGCATTTTTTTCCACTAGAGGTCTCTCTCGTAACAGCTTTCCTTTTGTTGGGCTCATTAATTATTTTACTCAAAGGAACAATTCTACCTTTTAGATTGGAATGCTGCACTTAACATGTTATGCTAGAGAAAAATATAATACCTCCTCAGCTTGCTCTCTTCCTTGATGAGTAGATATCAGGTTGACTGAATGAATTATCTTGGGTATTTTGTTACGCCATGGTTACACTTTGGTAAAGAAGTTTAAACTTTCACCCGATGCTTCCAAAAGTCAAAATTTGACCAATTGAAACATCGTGCTACAATAAATATGCCTTATCAAACGAGCACTAAGCAGTTACACTATGAATTCTCCAGAGAACATCCATGATTTTGGTGCCAACTTAGATCATATAATTGCAAGCCTGAATCATCTCACATTCATTTCTTCCACTTTTGCAAGAAAAGAAAACATATTTTCTCATTTGTGTAGGGGTATTTAATTTTTGCTATTTCCTTGTATAGCCCTTTTATAGAAAATAAACTGTTGAAATATATCCATATTATATCATGAAGGCAACATTTTCTCTTTAATTATGTTTTCTGGGAAAAATGCTAATTAAGAATTTTGTTTTTAACCCTCCCCCCAATTCTTCTGTTATTAATTCACGCAAAAAGACCAATAAGATTCAACAGCATTAAAACAGAAGAAATCTAGAATGAAAATGAACCCTGAATACTCTCAAAGAATAATACAAAATTGCATTGAACAGTACTATAGAATGAAACACACTGACATCAGTCACAAAGCCACTTAAATATTCAGAAAACCCAAAGAGTGTTCGGATTTCTGAGGATGGAAGTAGAAAGATAGCACTGTGCTCCTGACACAAAAAATTCAATGGGAAGATGTGAAATGTGAAGAAGCAAAGGAGCGCCTAGCAAATCAATTTTAGTGTTACACTGAAGGTAGAGTGTGTCTGCATGCACGGATACAGTGGCTAAGCACAGAGCAATGCTATATAATGAAAAAGGGCGTGAGGAAATTTGACAAGCTGGCCAGGAGAACACAGACTTCTCAGACAACTGTTTGGAGAATCAAAAACTGCACTGTAGCAGAAGCAGAAAATAGATAATGCTTTATTTACTTTATCGAAATTTTATTCTGCTATCCTGAGTTTACCTGATAGCCTTTCCTCCAATTGTAATTTATTAAGCAGCTAAAGTACATGTGTTCTTTCAACATCAGTTCAGACATTGATATGACAACAGCCTAATGATATGTTTTATTGATGATATAACAATCAATATTGTTATAGCTGAATTACCAGTCAATTAATAACAAAAAAATTGGTGAAATTAAATATGAGGTTGACTGGCACACTTTTCAATTTGAGTGGCTAGACTGAGCAGATATTTTTATAAAGTTTTGGTCTCTTTGTGTTAGTGACAGCCCTCCCCTTCACCTGCCTCCCCCTTCTCAGAAAAAAAGCACACGCAGGTGATCAGTTTGAGCTATTCAGATGGCTGAAATAATAGCATAGGCATGACAAACAGGAAAGAATCTTAGAGGCCAGGTTTTTATCTTGCATTTGAAGAGACTGCTCAAAGAGGATAAGTGACTGCTGATGACCCTTATATGACTGAATTATTTTGGTAGTTGAGAAAAAGACCTAATTTGTTGAAAAACAAATACATGGCAGCTTGGTAGCATCATAGACAGAGAATATATACTACAGAGATATATAGCTTCTAAAAGCTTAGAGAGTTAAGGACATGTTTAATAGCATTTTATTATGGAAAAACTTATTTTTAAATATTTTGGCTTATTTTAGAGGAATGTAAAATAAGTACTATTTTTAAGAAAGATGGTTTTTCAGAATAGGCATTCAATGCAGGAGGGTTTTTATCTATCAGAGGACACGGTGCCTCTCCATGTACTATTTCTTTCCTGTTTCTGTTCCCAACTTATGAACTATTATCTCTGGTTTCAGGCAGATTGTCTTTATCTTTTATTTAATTCAGAATATTCTAATTAATAAGAGGATAGATTGACCCAGTAATCCACACCCAATAAAACCAACAACAAAATTATCCAAATTAGAACAATGAAGAAGGGTTCTATATAAGTGGTCCTTTCTTATTTTTCTTTTTCTCTTTCCAAGCCAGTTTGTCACTGAGTTTAGTCCACAGTCAAACTTGTGCATTTTGAAGAACAATTTGGAAAAAGGATGGCAAAATAAATTGTCATTAAAATGTAGAAGCTGAAAAATTTCTACAATAGAAATTAGAAGTGAAGGGGCAAAGCAGACTGACTCTTTGAAGAATACGATACTGCATCTTTATGAGACCTATTCCCCGTATACTTACCTAAGCAAGGAAGTTGACAACTATATTTCTCTGTTTGTCAAATCACTTTTATTCAGATAGGTTATTGACATTCTGATGTTGAACATACTATAGAAGAAAAATACTGTAAGCAATTTCCAAACTGTAAAAGGTCACATTTCATTTTTTTTCTTAGTAGCCCATTAGATAAAAACAATGTTTTTATTCTATTAGTCACCAGGGAATTATGAAAGTGAAAGTGAAGTCCTCAGTCATGTCCAGCTCTTTGCGACCCCATGGACTGTGGCCTACCAGGCTCCTCCGTCCATGGGATTTTTCCAAGCAGGAGTACTGGAGTTGCCATTTCCTTCTGCTGGGGATCTTCCCAACGCAAGGATGAAATCCGGGTCTCCCGTGTTGCAGGCAGATGCTTTACCATCTGAGTCAGCAGGGAAACTCAAGGAATACGATTGATTTGAACTAGATTGGTTCAAACTTCAGTGCAATCTTAATAATTAGAAGACTTTACTTTTAATATGTTTTGAGTGAGGGAAACAGCCTAGCATCACCTCCCTCAAATGCTTTTCTCATTTCTTCCTCCTTTTTCATTATTTTTCCCTCTATCTTTTAATCCTTTTTTAATCCCTTTCTGTTTCATTCTCCTCTGACATTTTAGAAAGTTATTTGCTTAACTTTTGTTCCCACTTCCATTTTAAATTCTGGATGAGTTTCATGAGGTCAATGAAAACCATTTGGAAGGCAACATAATTCATTTTGGTGATTTTTTAAAGAATGTATTTCTTAACCCATATGTATATATGGATTCCCCCCGCCCCGCCTTTTTTTTTAGTCTGCCATGGGAATAGAACTATTCAGGTACACCCTTACAGTATTAAACTATACATTGTAGTAATCCCTGATCGGAGATAAAAATGCTGAGAATATATGGATCAGTAGTTTGTTGCCTCCACTGAGCCGGCTGACTTTATTGCTTAGGCAGTAAGTTGGGCCTTCTTCCTGGGTGGCCAGTCAGGGTGTGGGTGCAATTTATTAGATAAACCCCGAAACAGGGTTTTGTTTTCCTTTTGGAAATTTGCATGTTTTTTTCTCTGCCCATTAAGCTTTTAACAAGTGTTTCACTTGATGGAGTGATTTATAGCTGCTTGTAAAGGTAAAATAGCACTTTACCCTGCCAGTGGAGTGACTTTTCACTGACTAAATCATGCAGAAGTTTGTGTGGGAAGAGCAACAGGCAGTTGGATTTAGCTCTAACCTGGGTGAGCTTAAAAGGAGAATTTGTCTTTTCTTTCTTTAAAGGACTCTTTCTTAGTGGAAAAATTATTTTTCTGAAGCAAATGATTCAAGCCATCTTATTGACAGTTCTTTCAGTCTGGCAGATAACTAAAATGGTAGGGGAAACATAATGATGGAATGTCATTGGCTTTATTTTACTTTTAAAAGGAGCTACTTTATTTTCATAGGACTTTGACATATTTATGTGGTTTCTTTTTCTTTTGAAGTATGAGTAGTTTTAAAAAACTCTTTGTCAGTAGCCATCTGATACATCATTTCAATCGCTTTGTTTACAGCAAAGTCTTGACAAAAGTAAATAAGAATATTGACGTAGTGCAAATGCCTTGAGCAGTCAGCATGGTGAATCATGTATCAACTGTCATCATGAGCTGAAACACATCTACATACTGAGTAGCATGTTTGGTGTGCCTAATCAGAACAGTCTGTAATCTGTGAGTACATATGAGGACTTGCCAAGTCAGAATTATTTACAAGTTGCAGTTTGTGTTCTGGAAAGTTTCATAAATGAAGAAAACAATATCTTAAAAACATAAGAAAGAAACATGTTAGCTTCAGATATATGACTTAAAAAATGAATAAAAATTTTTGAGCTTTTTATTCAATAGATGCTATCAAACACAGTTTTATAGTTCAATTCCAATCCAAACAGTTTTCATTACAATTCATTTTTGTATTTTCATTTATGCTGATCCTCTACTTCTGGTTCCTTGTGAATCTGACCATGGAAACTCTGCTTGGTTAGTTTTCCGTTTTCCAATTCTCAACTCAAAATGCCAAAGCTGGATTGGTTGACAGCTTAAGTCATGTAAAAGAGTATGTCTGTGGTTGTATATTCTATCTAAATGAAGGTAAACCTTTCTTGTTGAAGGTAAAATGACATGTGCAATATTAAGAAGGGCATAGATGAATTCTTGAAGGAGAAGGAAAGAGACAGTAAAGTTTAAGAAAAGCTTGGAATTACAAAAATTTATTTCTAAAGACCACAGAGTCCTCTTCTATATCCTTCTTTCTGCTTCAAACCCTCCGTGTTTTTGTGCTTTTTTTCTTTACATAATTTTTTTAACCTCACTCGCTCTTTTCATTCTGCTTTTAAATCATTTTAATGACCATTAAATTGTTAAATAAAATGGGGCAAAGATGTGTCTTTGACATTTTAGAAAAATTTTACCTACTTCATGTCCCCAAATTCATATTACAGATTATTTACCCATATATTAGTTTGTGTGAGCTCATTTTGCATATGTATGTGTGTGCATGCTCAGTCATGTCTGACTGTGCAACCCTATGACCACCAGGCTCCTCTGTCCATGGGATTCTCCAGGCAAGAATACTGAAGTTGGTTGCCATGCCCTCCTCCAGGGACTCTTCCCAACCCATGGCTCAAACCCGGGTCTCCCGTGTCTCCTGTATTGCAGGCAGATTCTTTACCCACTGAGCCACCTGGGAAGCCCTCTTGCATACATTTATGTATTTTCACATGCAGTATTAAAAGCTAGATCTCTATTTGAGTAGTTTAATTCTGTGTTTGTTAAATAATAAACAATCATGATAAGTAATATGGTATTTTGGGGGCTTGGGGTTTTTTGTTGTTTTTATAAGTAGTATGGTATTTTAAAAACACAATTTTGAAAGAAGTAGCTAATAACTGATAAAAGATAATTTCATAGAGTTCAAGTCACTTTTTCTTCTATTACATATGAAGGTAGCTGGAATATTAAATATCAAAATATATTTTGATACAAAATATGTTTATTTTGAGTGTCTCTTCTTAGAAAAGATTTTAACTTATGATAGATTTTCATTGTCTTGTTTTCACCTTATTTTCTCTTATTTTTCACCTCTTGTGATAAATTGTTTTACACATGAGACACAGCTAGATAGAAGAGATAGGGACAAAGGCATTTTGTGGTAAATAGGTTATCAGTAATTACATGTACATGAAGTTTTCTTTTTAGTTTAACAATAGCATGTCTAAAACTGTCTTTTTTGAAAAAGGTTTCCAATTATATTTTTCTCACTGCTTAATAGTTATCACCTAAAAATAGTCAGTAAATAGGCCATGTAAACTTCTTTAAACTTTTTTGTGATAAATTGTTTTACACATGAGACACAGCTAGATAGAAGAGATAGGGACAAAGGCATTTTGTGGTAAATAGGTTATCAGTAATTACATGTACATGAAGTTTTCTTTTTAGTTTAACAATAGCATGTCTAAAACTGTCTTTTTTGAAAAAGGTTTCCAATTATATTTTTCTCACTGCTTAATAGTTATCACCTAAAAATAGTCAGTAAATAGGCCATGTAAACTTCTTTAAACTTTTGTCTTTTAAGTTTAACCGTTTTTTCTTTCTGTTAACGCTTTCTTACCTTCTGATATTTCAGTTTGTTAAAATATAGTATCTTTTCTTAAATTCATGCTGCCAGATCACTGTGAGAATCATCATTAAAACAGCTTGAAAACATGGCATTGATCAAACTTGATTAGAAAAGTTAGTGCTTTTTTTGCCCAGGAAAATATAAGATTCTGAAAATTTTATGTAACTTTGAAATAAAGCTTTAAAATCTGTATTGCTGCCAGATCACTGTGAGAATCATCATTAAAACAGCTTGAAAACATGGCATTGATCAAACTTGATTAGAAAAGTTAGTGCTTTTTTTGCCCAGAAAAATATAAGATTCTGAAAATTTTATGTAACTTTGAAATAAAGCTTTAAAATCTGTACTTGTAGAGAAAAAAGCAGAGACCAATCTCTTTCTTGTCTAGTAAGAACTTCACTTCTAGAATTGTGGGGAACAATATTGGATAGTGATGCTCTTTGTGGAATCTTACTAAGTGATTGCTGTGTCTGTAGGATATTTGAAGATACTGGTAAAACAAATAGTTCTAGGTAATTAGAAATTTCAAGATGTTAATCATTGTGTCAGGAATAATGTGGATTTGGGAAATTTTTTTGTTTTTGCTTTGTCTAAATGGTTAGTTTTGTGTATTTTGTCATTGTTGCTGTTTTTTTTTTTTTTGTCTTCAGACAGATACATCTTAAGTGACTGGTTGCATGTATGCGTGCTCAGTCAGGTCCATCTCTTTGCAACAGACATACAGTAGCCTGCCAGGCTCCTNTTTTTTTGTTTTTGCTTTGTCTAAATGGTTAGTTTTGTGTATTTTGTCATTGTTGCTGTTTTTTTTTTTTTTGTCTTCAGACAGATACATCTTAAGTGACTGGTTGCATGTATGCGTGCTCAGTCAGGTCCATCTCTTTGCAACAGACATACAGTAGCCTGCCAGGCTCCTCTGTCCATGGAATTTTCAGGTAAGAATACTGCAGTGGGTTGCCATTTCCTACTCCAGGGGATCTTCCTGACCCAAGGGTCAAACCTGCATCTCTATGTCTCCTGGATTGACAGGCAACCGCAGTCTTTTATAGTGAAAATGGGTAAAAGTGCTTAAAATCTTTTTATGTTTCACCATTAACAGTGGCAAAAATTTAAAATTTAAAATAAATGTGATGGTTTAGTTGCTAACCTGTGTTTGACTCTTGTGACTCCGTGGACTGCAGCCCACCAGGGTCCTCTGTCTATGGGATTTCTGTGGCAAAATACTGGAGTGGTTGCCATTTCCTTCTCCAGGGGATCTTCCCAAACCAAGGATCGAACCTCTGTCTCCTTAATTGCAGGTGGTCTCCTACCATTGCAGGTGGATTCTTTGCCAACTGATCCACCAAGAAAGTCCTATAATAAATAGAATCAATATTTAAAGGAATAAATGGAGAGTTATAAATACAAAGTTTTATATTAATAACTCAAGTGTTTACTCAATAGAAAGTTACTCTATCAGTCCTTGTTTTCAAGTGTTCTTAATAATCCGCAGCTTTGTTTAAAATAGGTTCTGATACTAGAAAACATAGGAGAAATTTTATTTTTTATTGAAAATAAATGTCCATTTAAAAAATATATGAGAATACTTATGAAGTCAGAAATTGTATTACTTAAAGATATAAAGAACTTAAAAGTATAAATTTGCTAATTTAAAATACATACTCTCCATTGAAATAAATAAGAATAAATTAAAAATGAGTATTATACGATTCAGTTCAGTTCAGTTCAGTCGCTCAGTCATGTCCGACTCTTTGCGACCCCATGAATTGCAGCACGCCAGGCCTCCCTGTCCATCACCAACTCCCGGAGTTCACTCAGACTCACGTCCATCGAGTCCGTGATGCCATGCAGCCATCTCATCCTCAGTCGTCCCCTTCTCCTCCTGCCCCCAATCCCTGCCAGCATCAGAGCCTTTTCCAATGAGTCTACTCTTCACATGAGGTGGCCAAAGTACTGGAGTTTCAGCTTTAGCATCATTCCCTCCAAAGAAATCCCAGGGCTGATCTCCTTCAGAATGGACTGGTTGGATCTCCTTGCAGTCCAAAGGACTCTCAAGAGTCTTCTCCAACACCACAGTTGAAAAGCATCAATTCTTTGGTGCTCAGCTTTCTTCACAGTCCAACTCTCACATCCATACATGACCACAGGAAAAACCATAGCCTTGACTAGACGGACCTTAGTTGGCAAAGTAATGTCTCTGCTTTTCAACATGCTATCTAGGTTGATAATAACTTTTCTTCCAAGGAGTGTCTTTGAATTTCATGGCTGCAGTCACTATCTGCAGTGATTTTGGAGCCCCCCAAAATAAAGTCTGACACTGTTTCCTCTGTTTCCCCATCTATTTCCCATCGTACGATTAGTTATCCCATTTGGAGATGAGCATGTTTCTTATAGATATCTGTTTCAGAAACATTTTTTTAGTGCCCACTAACATTGTGAATCAGACCTAATTAGTGCTTTTTCTTTTTTTTCTTCTTTTTTCAAACTTTAAACTTCTTGCTTTATACTGGGGTATAGCCAATTCCTAATTAGTGCTTAACTATGTTAAAATTCTGAGGCTTTTCAAGTACTCAATCACACTCAGTACTAAGATAGTAAAATAATAATTTTGATTGCTATTTGAGAAAAATATTCCTTATGCAAGAAAAAAAAAAGCAGTTACTATACTAGGATAAAACATGTGCTGTCTGTGTTTTAACGTGCCTTTAAGTGTAAAAGTGTGACAACGTTCCAATGCACTGTGTGGGGTATGCAGAAAGCCATGCCATGGGCCCCCTGACCTGATGCTGGAAAAGACTGAGGACTGGAGGAGAAGGGGATGACAGAGGACAAGGTCGTTGGAGGGAACCACCGACTCAGTGGACGTAAGTTCGAGCAAACGCTGGGAGACAGTGAAGGACAGGGAAGCCTGGCGTGCTGCAGCCCACCAGGCCACAGACAGTCGAACACGACTGAGCTACTGAACAACANGGAACCACCGACTCAGTGGACGTAAGTTCGAGCAAACGCTGGGAGACAGTGAAGGACAGGGAAGCCTGGCGTGCTGCAGCCCACCAGGCCACAGACAGTCGAACACGACTGAGCTACTGAACAACAACCACGACGACAGCACTGCTCGCTGGCAACTACATAGTCACGAGTAGTTCTAATGGCTGACGAAACAAATGCAGAAAGCAAGCAAGCAGGTATAATTTTCTTCAAAAGTACCTCTTGCATGAATTTTCACTCTTGAGTCAGGTATTTTGGGACTGCATAAGCACAGCCTACATGTACTTTATGAGCGATGAGCTTAACTTAGTTTATCATATATGCAAGATTTAGCCTAGGTGCTTTTTATCTGCAATAAACCCAATTTCGCTTGAAATATAATTCACTGGTTTTTTTTTTTAAAAGATTTTTCAAATACACAATGATTTTCAAAATAACCCTGATCATGTGTATGTATAATGGGTTCCATTTTGGATATATAGAAATGACTCAGAGAGATGAGATGGCTTTTCCAAGGCCAGATTACTATTAAAGAAATAGAGCTAGGTTTAGACATTGAGATCTCTTGAATCTGTGCTCTTTTCTGTTAAACATATTGCCTCTTTCATCAGAAGGTATATTTGAATTGCTTATCATAGACTTCATTTAGATATGCATATACTTAAAATTAAGTCATTAAAAATAATTGAACTCTGTACTTTTAGGGAAAGAGGGACTATGAAATGTACTGGCTCTTAGCAGGTGGTAGTCCCAACTAAAAGAGCCAGGGGGCACTCTATCAGAATCTCCAAAAAGTATTTGTAAAATTGTCACAAGAAAAGTCATCACTGGATTCAGATACTGATCTTCACTTCTAGTGAAGAATTCATTCATTAAAAAACAAAATTTTATTTCTCATAGTAAAGAGAAATATAAAAGGTATCTGTTTAAAATGCCATCGGAGAGGTTGTGTTGCTCTGACGAAATACACATTTTATTTCTTCAGAGGGATGTTCAAAGTTTGTAAAACACATTAGTTAATAATGCAACCACATAGACAGTTGCCTCAATGCCTATTTAGGAGTAATCATTAAAATGCTTGAAATTTCTAAATTGACTCAATGAAAATCCCAAAGTATTCCTCAGAACTTTGCTAAAAACTGAGGAATGATAAAACTTAGGAATACAGAAACATACATAATGATGATTGGTCTTCAACATTGTTTTTAGAGATCCCTAGTTTCTATATTACTATTTGCCTTGTCTAAAAGATATGGTGAGGTTTGGTTTCCATGGTGACACGACTCTTTTCATACATATTTATCTTTGAAATGCCAGAAACCCACCCCTTTCTATCAAAGAATGCTACTTTGGTGCTTGATAATTGAAGTTAAAGCTGACTTATTTTTTATGTCAGAGTGTTTTAAACAGATCCCTCTATCACTGAACACTGAGGAGCATTACAGGCATTTTCTCATAAGCAGTTTATTTCATACATGACTTCTGAAAAATACTTCTGGTTTTTAAAAACTGGAGAAGACTTTGCTTCCTTTTTTCCTTCAGTCAGCACCACAGGGATTCCCAGCTAAGCTTTCAAAATGTTGCAGAACATACGTTGCATAAAGCACACAACCTTCAATTTTATTAATACAGTTTTCAAAAGGAGAACATGCACATCATGCCTTTGCCAATGATCAGAGAGCAATGAAGTCATTACTTAGTATGAAATTAATATTTTGGAAAGCAAAATGCTTAACTTTTACTCCACTTACTGTCTTTTTAAAGTTGTCTAATTTACTTGAGGTCTGATGCGAGATTTAAGTTTTCCTTATACCAAGGTTCCTTTAAAACAAACCTCATAATTGGGTATATACTTATATCATCTTAACAGTCTCCCCCATTGTTTCTGTACCATATGTGACTTCTCATTGACAGTGTTCTCATTTTGAGGTCTATGTTTCAAGGTCAGTTTATTAGTTTGTATGTTAAAACCACTCAAAAAAGATAAAAAATATAATTAAAGCAGTGAATGGTTATTAACCTGTCTTTGTTGAAACACAATTATAGTAATATATTTAAGAAATGAATGAAAATATGATGTTTTAAAAAAAGCTCATCCACGAATAAGACCTGTTTAAAAACACTTTAGAATATATGAAAGCAATACAAAAGGTAAAAGTCTAAGGTGTCACTTAAAAAATTAAATTAGATCTAGACAATTAAAATACTTCTCTCTCCTATTAGGGTACAGCGTTCAGTTGCACTTGTTTATTCCTAGGAGAAGTGAGGGAACCTGGGTGTGGTACAACTAAATGGTTTTTGTCAGTTTCCTGAGCATCATTTTAGGCATTTACCTCTGAGAATGCCAGCTTAGGTATATGATTTTTTTGTTGTTTTAATTTTTTATGCTTTGATTTTTGTTTTCCACAAATACATCTTTATAACTAAAAATTCAAGAATAAGAAGGAAAAATTTTCAAACTTTTGTTCATTTGTAAGGGGACTTATTCCAATTTAGTTTGTTCTCCCATTTCACATTTTTCTTAACAAAATGAAGCAATTTTCTTTGAAGAAAGTAAATTCTTTCACTGGAATGATTACAAATGATGAGATTTTTGTGGTGTTCAGTGTACATTCTGCCATGTCCAGAGACATTGCAGCTTTTACCAATATTCCTAAAGTTAAGTGAGTAGAATGGGCTATTCAGAGAAAATTTAAGACATTAAAAAAGGATCTACCACTTTAGAATCTGGATTTCAAAGCTCACACATTTATTATAAAATAACATACTCTTTCATAGAAATGAGAAAACATTAAAATATGAAGAAATGTGAATAAGACTTCAAGTTGATACAAATCATAAGTAACAGTGTTTGACACTGTGCTATATTTTAGTTCAAATTATCTTATTCACATGTACAAACTAGGATGTCTCCCATGTACTGTGGTAATTTCTCACTTATTAATACACACACATACAAATTTACCTGTAAAGGTAAATATAGAATTTAAAATGATAGTATAAATGTTTATTCTTCTTTTAATTGACTTGAAAATTATGCAAAAATAATATATATAATTTTATCAATGAGTGTAAAATACATGGAAGTGCAATGCATTTGACAGTAATAGTACAAAAAAGCTTGGTGGGAACAAAGCTATATTGAAATAAGAAAGTGATACCAATTGTAACTAAATCCATAGAAACAAGTGAAGAGAATCAGAAAGCTAATATATAAAATTCTGCAAGTATATGCTTGGTTTTCTTTCCTCTCTCAATTTTTAATAAACAAAAAATTATATACAGTAATAAATACCATGTTTGTTGTGTTTACAATATACATAAAAATAAAATGTATATCAGTAATAACATAAAAAGGGGAAAAGGGAATAGAGTTATAGAGGAGTAATGTTTCTATATTATAATGGAATTAGTTTGCTATAAATATGGAGACGCTATTAAGTATGTTAAAATGCTACAGGAGCTACTAAAAAATAAATGAAAACATACAGTAAAAATTACTAGAGGGCCATCTGTAAAATAGGTAGCCAAGAGGAATTTTCTGTATGGCTCAGGACTGTCTCTTATACACATCTAGATGTGTATAAGAGACAGGGTATAGCCAATTCCTAATTAGTGCTTAACCATGTTAAAATTCTGAGGCTTTTCAAGTACTCAATCNAGAGACGCTATTAAGTATGTTAAAATGCTACAGGAGCTACTAAAAAATAAATGAAAACATACAGTAAAAATTACTAGAGGACCATCTGTAAAATAGGTAGCCAAGAGGAATTTTCTGTATGGCTCAGGAGACTCAAACAGAGGCTCTGCATCGTCCTGGAGGACTGGGATGGGCAAGAGATGGGAGGGAGGTTCAAAAGGGAGGGGAACGTGAAAGTGAAGTCGCTCAGTCGTGTCCGACTCTTCGCGACCCCGTGGACTGTGGCCTACAAGGCTCCTCCGTCCATGGGATTCTCCAGGCAAGAATACTGGAGTGGGCTGCCATTTCCTTCTCCAGAGGATCTTCCCGACCCAGGGATTGAACCCGGGCCTCCCGCAATGCAGGCAGATACTTTAACCTCTGAGCCACCAGGAAAGAGATATGTGTATACCCATGGCTGATTCATGTGGCGGTTTGACAGAAAACAACAAAATTCTGTAAAGCAATTATCCTTCAATAAAAAATAAATTAAAAAAATTTTCTAGAGGAATTAAAATATTACACAAGAAAATATTCAATTAATGCAAGAGAATATTGAAAAGGATAAACAGAGGGACGAAATGCATGAAGCATAAAAGAACCAAATAGTAAAATGCCAGAAATAAATCCAACCATATCAATAATAACATTAAGTGAGTTAAACAATCCAGTCAAGAGGCAGAGATTGTCATACTGAATTAAAGAAAAAAAGAAGATTCAGCTACATGCTGTCTGTAGGAGACATACTTTAGATTCAACCATACAAGCAAGTAGAGTAAATATAAAAGTATGGAAATATATATATATGTCATGCAAGCAACAACCATAAAAGAGCTGGGGTAGCTACACCATCAGACAAAATTGACTTTAAAACAACAACAGAATATTCCTAGAGTTAAAGAAAGGCATTTTATAATGAAAAAGTCTCAATCTATCAGGAAGCTCTAACAATTATACATGTATATACACCTTACAACACAATTCCAAAATTCACGAAGCATAAACAAACAGATTTGACAGGAAAAATAAGCAATTCCACAATCATTGTTGGAGAATTCAATATCTCACTTTTAATTACAGATTAGAGCAAAATAAGTAGATCATCAAGAATATAGAGGACATGAAGAATATTATCAACCAAAGAGACCTAATAGACTTCTCTTGGACATTCTACTCCAGCACAGTAAAATATACATGCACTCTTCAAGCACCATTCTCCAGAATGGACTGTATTCTAGGTCATACACAAGTCTTAATACATCTAAAAGGGTGAAAATAATAAAAATCATTGTTCTCAGAACATAACGGAATTAAATTAGAAATCAATAACACATGGAAAATTTGGAATTTTACAAATATGTGGAAATTAATCAGCATATTCCTATATCATTGATTGATCAAAGAACAAATCAAAAGGAAAATTATAAAACACTTTGAGATTAATGAAAGAACTTACAGGCTACAGCTAAAGTTATGCTTAGAAGGAAATTTAAAACTGGAAAAACCTATATTTATAATTTATTGTGAGTTTGTGTTTTACTTTTAGAGCCAATTTGTAGATGACAGTTCTACTGTTGCATTTGTAAATTTGTAATTTTTGCTCTTGTACTTTTTTTAATTCAATTTTTTTTCCCTAACTTTGGTTTTATTTCATCTAATCCCTTGAAAAATGTTCAGTTTACTTATTTTATTTTCGTAGTAATTAATTAAAGCTTTGAAATTGATGGATTAGTCTCTATACATATTTTTGGCCACATATGTTTTAGTTTTGCAATGTTTTGCTTCTCTTTTTGAATAGTATATAATAGAAGTTTCATTTTCTCTCTTTGTACAAGGAGTTATTTAAAAGTTCCCCTCCCCCTTTCATGTCAGTACTTAGTTTTTACTTATGGCAATGTGGTCTAATAGGGTGATTTGAGAACATAAAATTGAACCAAACTTTATAACGGAATTAAATTAGAAATCAATAACACATGGAAAATTTGGAATTTTACAAATATGTGGAAATTAATCAGCATATTCCTATATCATTGATTGATCAAAGAACAAATCAAAAGGAAAATTATAAAACACTTTGAGATTAATGAAAGAACTTACAGGCTACAGCTAAAGTTATGCTTAGAAGGAAATTTAAAACTGGAAAAACCTATATTTATAATTTATTGTGAGTTTGTGTTTTACTTTTAGAGCCAATTTGTAGATGACAGTTCTACTGTTGCATTTGTAAATTTGTAATTTTTGCTCTTGTACTTTTTTTAATTCAATTTTTTTTCCCTAACTTTGGTTTTATTTCATCTAATCCCTTGAAAAATGTTCAGTTTACTTATTTTATTTTCGTAGTAATTAATTAAAGCTTTGAAATTGATGGATTAGTCTCTATACATATTTTTGGCCACATATGTTTTAGTTTTGCAATGTTTTGCTTCTCTTTTTGAATAGTATATAATAGAAGTTTCATTTTCTCTCTTTGTACAAGGAGTTATTTAAAAGTTCCCCTCCCCCTTTCATGTCAGTACTTAGTTTTTACTTATGGCAATGTGGTCTAATAGGGTGATTTGAGAACATAAAATTGAACCAAACTTTATATATAAATATATTTTCCACTTAACCCTGCTGCTGCTGCTGCTACTAAGTTGCTTCAGTCATGTCCGACTCTATGCAACCCCATAGACTGCAGCCCACTAGGCTCCCCTGTCCCTGGGATTCTCCAGGCAAGAACACTGGAGTGGGTTGCCATTTCCTTCTCCAACACATGAAAGTGAAAAGTGAAAGTGAAGTTGCTCAGTCGTGTCTGACTCTTAGTGACCCCATGGACTGCAGCCTTCCAGGCTTCTCCATCCATGGGATTTTCCAAGCAAGAGTACTGGAGTGGGGTGCCATTGCCTTCTCTACCACTTAACCCTATGGACAAATAAACATCAAGTTAATACATGGTTTTACATTATTTTCTATACTTTCAAGTAAAGTTTTGTACAACTTTAATTTCTATTTTTTAACCTTGGTTTTGATGTTCACTACTCCATTTTATCCCTACCATAGTCTTCATTTTTTAACTTACTTACTTTGGATCCTCTTGGTTGAGTGCCATAAGTTATTAAATAATTGCTTTCAGGATACAGAAGAGGTCTTTGGGTGGCATACTTCTGAGTTTTTACATACCACAAGCTCCTTTTATTGACTTTTCACAATTTGATGAGGTTTATAGTTCCGAGTTCATAAAAATGTTTCCATCAAAATTTTGTACACATTATTTTTTCATGTGTTGTTACTGAATATTATAGAGCAAAATAATTTTTGTCTTCTCATATACACCAGGCTTTATTTCTTTTGGGGTATTTGGAAGATGGTTTTTGTTTGAGTTGGAGGTTTGCGGGATATTTATTCATCTTTAAATTCGAATATGTCACCAGGAAATTTTACCTGAGGCTCTGGAGGAGACCTTGTGTTCTATATCCTCAGGTCTGTTTTCTGAATTACATTTTCCTTTTTTGTTTGAGCCCTCTTATCCCATTGGTAGTTATTACTGGCTCTCTTTAGTTATGATTTGTCTTTATATAATACTTAATATCCATACATTTAATATCTCCTGACATCCCTGCCTACTGCATTGTTTTATTGTCTTCATATCTTGGTCTTTTCTCTATTTTCAGGAGGATTTCTTAAGTTTGTCTGCCACATCCCTATTCACTTTTATGCAATGTCTGTTCTAATCTTACTGCATTTAATGAAAATTTAAACTGTAAAATTTCATTTTTAGCCTGGCGATCCTAATGTACTCTACAGGTCTTTTTTCAGCTTGTTCTTATGTCTCCTTGTTTCTCATCTCAAGCTCTGTGGTCAAACATTTTGCAAGTTTAAGCTTCTGCCACAGAAAACAGAATTCATTTTACTTAGCTCTAGTCAAAATGGATGTATTATAGGGTGTCTGTCTTATAGACTTGCCTAAATATCTGAAGAAGTAAATTGCAGGTTGAGATTTCAGGTGTGACTCTGTAACCATATCGCAAAACTTGGTCACCACAGGAGATGATACTTACTGTTTGATCTTCCAATGTGGAACATGGCTGCTGCAGCTCCAGATCTATGCTGCCACTAAAACCAACCAGAAACCACTGTGATCAATCATTAAGGCACTGCTATAAGGAAACTGTCTTACTACCAGCTCCAAACCAATGCTTTCCATGTTGCAATCTGTACAGCAAAACAGATGCCATACATCCTGCCTTGACATCCATAAATCTAGTGCCAAGGCACTGGGACCTCTGCTGATGGCACAGTAGAAAATAAAGCACATGCCTCTGACCATACTTGCCTGTGGAAACAGAAAAATAAAACGCTTCTACCATCTAATTCTTGCTAGAGCATATCTAAGTAGTGGAATCATTCACATGCAGCAACTTAGCTGTTGTGCGTTCAGTGGGGGAAAAAATAAGGTTTTTAGTTTTCTAGTATCAGAAACAACCTTGATAGGTATTTATTTGGATGTTGAATACTGAGCCACCATATCTACCTCAATTCACTGCTTTGGATACTCAACTTTGATCAAATCCTTCTGCTCAATCCTAACCTTTCAGATAATAGCAACAGAACAACAAAATATGTTCTGCAATACTGCAGCTTTTAATGTACAAAATAAAATGCTTTCACATTCTGTCTTAAAATGGAGGCCTAAAATCCCAGTAGTCACCACATCCACAAACTAGTGATAGTCATTTCCCACATTTAATCACAGTCCCATCTTGATATCCTTTAAATATGAACAAAATTGCAAACTGAACTAATACCGGTTTGTCTTCTATAAAGTAATAAGGGAAAATAATGAGGAAAATAAAATTGTTCAGCCAAAATGTTATAGATATAAGTACACAAAGAAGATAATATGAATAGTTATTTTAGTCCTTGTTTATGCAAACGGTCTCCAGGTCTTAATTATTATTTATAACTTTCTTCATTCCTAAACCCTTTTTCAGGTCTTTTTCTCCTTGGGCAACATAACAAGCTGACATTTTTAATGATGGAGTGACCCAGACCTTCATACCTGAGGAGTCTGAGCTATCATTGATTCTGCATACTGTCTCATTAAGTATTGTACTTGGACTTGGCAGAACCAGAATGTGTTCTAGAGGATTTCCTGAGTTGATGGTATGCTTCTCCCTGCCCCACATGATAGCAGCGACCCCTTTTCCCCTTTGTAATAAGGATTAATCACCTCAGAAAACACAATAATCCCCTTTCTCTCTGTTGCTCCAATGACACGCATAGCTCAGTATTAAAAGGTGGAAGTCTCAAGTTTCAATTAAAAAAAATCATTGATGTGTTCCTGGTGGAAGGATTCACCTCTTGGGTATCAAGTCCTCTAAACCATCAGAAGCAAAGCCTCAGAAATGAGGAACAAAAATACTGGGTTATTAAACCTACTGAAGCCCAAGTGCCATTAGTACTTCCACCCTTTAGTGCCCAGACAAGTGTGTTCCAACTATATGAGAAAAAGGAATGCACATCATTTGCTGGCTGAAAGTATGGGTCATCCTGTAGGGAAGCATTCTATCTTAGCAAGGAACTGACTTACAGTTTTCTGTGGTCTATTCTATCTTTCTAACAGGACCATTGTTTCTGAGTATACTAAAAAGAATGAATACCTCAGGAGTCAGTCGGCACACTTTCTCTCCTATTTCTTCTGTATAATGAATGTCATGGCCAGCCAATCGTTGTGTTGCGTGATGCTGCTGCTGCTAAGTCGCTTCAGTCGTGTCCGACCCTGTGTGACCCCATAGGCGGCAGCCCACCAGGCTCCCCCATCCCTGGGATTCTCCAGGTAAGAGTACTGGAGTGGGGTGACCGTGATATAAAAAGCAAACTATTTAGTAAGTCCAAAAATGCTGTTCACAAGGTAGTCAGTAAAGGCAAATCCATATCCAAAATCAGTCCATGCACTCACTAGTTAGTACACCCATTTCCTCTTCCATAGAGGAGAAATTCCAGTGTAATCAAACTGTCCCATTTACTAGCTGTAAACCCATTTACTGCCCCACCTGGCAATGGGTTTACAGGTTACTTAGGGCCCACAACCAGCAGCAAAGATTCTTGTTTTCCATTAATGATGGTGATTATTTAGGTAACTTTTGGCCACTAATATGTCCCTTTCTAAGGCTAACAAGATCATTGCTGCTTTCAGTTTTACTTCTTCAGGGAACCAATCAAATATTATAATTTTCTGAGTGTTTCTAGTACCAGCATCCATCACAGTACAGTGTGGAAAATGGAATAGCACTCCAGGTAGTTAAAGCCAAAGGGATTTATTATAAGGTCTTAAGTGGCTCATAGAACCGTTAGACATCCTGAAGACAATGAATACACCTGCCAGTCATAGCCACAAAGATAATATCAAGACACTAGGGTGTCTATGAATGTTGTTAGTCTACTAATGTCTACTAGTATTGTTGCCAAAAATCCAAATGTCTCTTCTGAGGACTTGCTGACAATAAAATTGAGACAACTGCCACATTTTTGCCTTTAAGTCTTACTCAGGGCCATTCAACTGTTGAAGCATAAGTCAAAAGCAGAATTTAAGCTGCAAAAGAGTCTGGAGGACGTTTTCATCTGTCTAGGCACAGTAGAGGGATTTAGGATGAATATAGAAAGCCAGTGCATCCTATTTATGGCCCCTTTCTACACAGAGTTACTCCTCCTCTTTTAGGTTGGTTTACTGACTGTTGATCAATTGGTTCATTTGTTTACTCCACAACAGCCTTCACATTATATTAATTTTATTAGAATTTCAGTTCAGTTCAGTTGCTTAGTCATGTGACCCCATGCATCCCAGCACACCGGGCCTCCCTGTCCATCACTGTCTCCTGGAGTTCATTCAAACTCACGTCTATCGAGTCGGTGATGCCATCCAGCCATCTCATCCTCTGTCGTCCCCTTTTCCTCNCCGCTCCAGTGTTCTTGCCTGGAGAATCCCAGGGACGGGGAGCCTGGTGGGCTGCCGTCTCTGGGGTCGCGCAGAGTCGACACGACTGAAGCGACTTAGCAGCAGCAGCAGTACTGAGTGCAGTGGCTGCAGAGCCACTCCACAGACTGAAGCTGAATTGGCCTCGTTTCAGAAGACCCACTGGGCTCTCTTGTGAAGGTGGGGAAGCTGGGGAGGAGAAGGCGTTCGGAGGTGGTTTGGAGGATATCCAGGGGCAGCCAAGATGGGCTACGTGGCCTTGTGGTTGGTCAGGGTGGAGGAAAACACTGAAAGTGTGTAATTTCCAGAATATTCTTTTCTTGCTGCAAAATAGAAAGTCATCTTCTGGGACTGGACGTGATGGGGAAACTTTGTCACTGGAGAAGATGGTCAGAGAAGGACTGGCAGAACAAATGGACAAGAAACCACCGGGGAGTAAAACAAATGCCTGGAGTCCAGGCCCAGGTGTGGCCTGAAGCGGCAAGAGTCGGGGGAGGGGAAGTTGGCAGGAAGATGTTCGCCTGAGGCTGGATTAGCTGCTGGGAGAGTCTGGTTCAGGGTGCTGGCCACAGTGGGACATAACCCAGAAAATCATAAGCGGTGAAGACAAGAGAGTCTGTTCTCAACTAGAGACCTACCAGGGGAATTTCCTGCCAAGGGTAGTGTGTGTTTTCTCTTTGTTCACCTAAAAAGGAGGGGCAGAGACCTACACCCAGAAGAGCTCATGCATGACCTCCCCCCATGACTCACTCTGTAAACGTTCACCACACTTTCCCCCTTGAGCATTTACCACCTCCCGTCCTCCAACAATTATTCACTGTCTGTCTCCTGCCCTAAAATGTGAACTTCCCGAGGGCAGGCACCCTGTCTCTTTCTTTACTGTATGCCCAGGGCCTGGAATATATCTGGCAGGCAGTAGTTGCTCAATAGAGCTGTTAAGTGAGTAAAAGAAGCAGACTCTTCTTGATCTGCAGAGAACCCTCCCTCAGTCTCACTGTAGCGGTGAGAGCCTGACACCTCCTCCAGTGAAGGGTAAGTTGTTCTAAGAGCGCTCTGTCGTCCAGGGCAAACCAGCTTCTGGCCCTGAGAGAAGGGGCTGGGGAAGAACTTGGTGTTTCAAAGGCTTGAAAACACTGCATCACCCATGGAGCGACAGTTAGTTCCCGGGGAGAGATGTACTTGGTGGAGGGGGTGAGGTGGCCCTCCCCAGCCTGTCTTGGTCCTACCTTGGCACTCCCATATTAGCCCTCCACCCCTGAAAGTGGTGTTTGTTTTTTTCTTTTTTCTGTGATGTGAAGGCTACAGTGGGGGTAGAAGTTTGGCTCAGCATTCTGGACCCCTCCTCTGACCTCTGAAGGTGGCCCTTCCCGTGTCTGTGCAAGGGAAATGAATCAGCGCTCCAAGCCTAAACAGCTCTCACCAGCCCCAGGGAGACTCCCTGAGATGACTCTGAGCCACAGGTGTGGGGCTCAGGCCCTGGCAGCACTTGGTTCCTGCATCTCCATCACTGCAGCCTCTCACTTGTGAGTCCAGGAGGGGCCTGGCTGGTGGTGGGGGTCGGGGTTGGGGTTGTTCAAGAACTTTTCCCTGAGGCTTAAGGACTTGAAGGGGCAGCACCTGGAGTGTCAGAGGAAGGAAGGAGAGTAACTGCTATTGACTGTATGCTATGTGCCAACACTCTTCCAATGGTCTCCTGTTTCAATATAATCCTTATAAACAACCACACGGGTTAATAGTATCTTCTCATTTTGTAAATGCAGAGCATAAGGTATGACCTGAGGTCACACTGTAGAAAGGAGCAGCAAAGTACAAATGATTTTAGGTTTTGCTTCAAAAATAGTTTGTAGTATGTGTTTTTTAAAAACAAAGATGCAAATGGAGTGGACCAGGCATATTTAAGATCTTACAAGCACAGGAAACACTGGAAGTGTTTCTGGAAGTGTTCACTGGAAGTCCATCTAAAAGCAGCCTTCGACAGGCCATGTGTGAGTCAGTTTAAGGATTGAGTTCGTGTAATAAGAGAGGGTATGTTGTTCCTGTTATTTTATTTTGGGGTACGATTTTATTTACCTATGGTTGAACTCTTCTTCCTTCTCTGATTCCCTTAACACTTTTTTTTGCCTTGTGTTCGATAGTTAATAAACATCACATTGGGCTTTCTAGATAGTGCTAGTGGTAAAGAACCTTCTGCCAGTGCAGGAGACATAAGAGATATGGGTTCAATCCCTGGGTTGGGAAGATCCCCTGGAGGAGGGCATGGCAACCCACTCTAATATTCTTGCCTGGAGAATCCCATGAACAGAGGAGCGTGGCAGAGTACAGTCCACAAGGTTGCAAAGAGCCAGCACAACTGAAGTGAATTCACATGCATGCATGGAAGCATCACTTTGCATTACTGCAGTTTTCCATTATAAATCCTCAGAGTCAGGGAAAGGCCCCTGTGGGCTGCTGCTTGGGAATTGCCGCAGGGTCGGGGGTTGGGCGGAGGGGTGGGGAGGGAGTTGTCTGGCTGGGGCTTCAGAGGATGTGGGAACCCGCCCTCGGGCAAGAAGAGCCATGCCTGGCCCAGAGCAGCGCCCCAGGACACACAGGTGTGGCCATGAGAGAGGAGGTATCTAAGTTTTCAGAGGGTCTTGAGCAGGCTTGTTGCCATGGGGGAATGGTGGGACCAGTACAGCCAGATATTCTAACTTCCAGAGAAAAGAAGCTGTAAATCTGGATTTTTCTATGAAATCTTCAGCTATTTCACCATTTGCAACCCACTAAATTGTTTTAAAAATACCCTGGGGGCCAAAGAAAATGACTTTAAGCCACCCTCTGTTAAACCCTCCAATTCAGTCCACAGAGTCTCTCTGTGGACAGAGTCCAAATGATAAGGACTTGGCCCCTGGGGTGCTGTGTTCCTTAGAGCTCTCCTTCCCCAGAGGACAAAGCTGGCAGAGGAGCCTGGAGCCGGAGCAAGTGCCGGGTCCATGTGGTTCAACCGCTAAGCCTCACCCCATGAGGTGCCAGCCTGCTGTGGGGTTGAGGAGTGAGTGTCGCCTTCCCAGTCTCTAATGCCCGTGTCCACTGGGGCCAGACACCCTTCCTGGGCGGCCAGCGTCTGCAGTGGGCGAGGATGAAGAACCAGGTGACGTGGCTGNCGGGTCCATGTGGTTCAACCGCTAAGCCTCACCCCATGAGGTGCCAGCCTGCTGTGGGGTTGAGGAGTGAGTGTCGCCTTCCCAGTCTCTAATGCCCGTGTCCACTGGGGCCAGACACCCTTCCTGGGCGGCCAGCGTCTGCAGTGGGCGAGGATGAAGAACCAGGTGACGTGGCTGTCTTCTCATTCACTTCAGTTCAGTCTCTCAGTCGTGTCCGACTCTTTGCGACCTCATGAATCGCAGTACGTCAGGCCTCCCTGTCCATCACCAACCTGGAGCTCACTCAGACTCACGTCCATCAAGTCAGTGATGCCATCCAGCCATCTCATCCTCGGTCGTCCCCTTCTCCTCCTGCCCCCGATCCCTCCCAGCATCAGAGTCTTTTCCAATGAGTCAACTCTTCGCATGAGGTGGCCAAAGTACTGGAGTTTCAGCTTTAGCATCACTCCTTCCAAAGAAATCCCAGGGTTGATCTCCTTCAGAATGGACTGGTTGGATCTCCTTGCAATCCAAGGGACTCTCAAGAGTCTTCTCCAACACACAGTTCAAAAGCATCAATTCTTCAGCGCTCAGCCTTCTTCACAGTCCAACTCTCACAACCATACATGACCACAGGAAAAACCATAGCCTTGACTAGATGGACCTTAGTCAGCAAAGTAATGTCTCTGCTTTTGAATATGCTATCTAGGTTGGTCATAACTTTGCTTCCAAGGAGTAAGCATCTTTTAATTTCATGGCTGCAATCACCATCTGCAGTGATTTTGGAGCCCCCAAAAATAAAGTCTGACACTGTTTCCACTGTTTCCCCATCTATTTCCCATGAAGTGATGGGACCAGATGCCATGATCTTAGTTTTCTGAATGTTGAGCTTTAAGCCAACTTTTTCACTCTCCTCTTTCACATTCATTAAGAGGCTTTTTAGTTCCTCTTCACTTTCTGCCATAA
>SJYX01023282.1:737226-797947 GCA_006410675.1 Oreotragus oreotragus | reverse complement strand
TTAAGCCAACTTTTTCGCTCTCCTCCTTCACTTTCATCAAGAGGCTTTTTAGCTCCTCCTCACTTTCTGCCATAAGGGTGGTGTCATCAGCATATCTGAGGTTATTGATATTTCTCCTGGCAATCTTGATTCCAGCTCATGCTTCTTCCAGTCCAGCGTTACTCTCCATAGAAGTTAAATAAGCAAGGTGACAATATACAGCCTTGATGTACTCCTTTTCTTATTTGGAACCAGTCTGTTGTTCCACATCAAGTTCTAACAGTTGCTTCCTGATCTGCATATAGGTTTCTCAAGAGACAGGTCAGGTGGTCTGGTATTCCCATCTCTTTCAGAATTTTCCACAGTTTATTGTGATCCACACAGTCAAAGGCTTTGGCATAGTCAATAAAGCAGAAGTAGATGTTTTTCTGGGACTCTCTTGCTTTTTCGATGATTCAGTGGATGTTGGCAATTTGATCTTTGGTTCTTCTGCCTTTTCTAAAACCAGCTTGAACACCTGGAAGTTCACGGTTCATGTATTGCTGAAGCCTGGCTTGGAGAATTTTGAGCATTACTTTACTAGCGTGTGAGATGAGTGCAATTGTGCAGTAGTTTGAGCATTCTTTGGCATTGCTTTTCTTTGGGATTGGAATGAAAACTGACCTTTTCCAATCCTGTGGCCACTGCTGAGTTTTCCAAATTAGCTGGCATATTGAGTGCAGCACTTTCACAGCATCATCTTTATTTTACCAAAATTTCTTTGATGGAAAGCCTTCATTTCAGTTTATATCACCAGAGCATGTCACGTCCATAGTAGGAGACCAACTAATACCTGTTTTCATTGAATTTTTGATAATTCAAGTAGACTTTGTCAAGTATTACTTCTACTTTCTCTAAGATTAAAAAAAGATAAAAATAGACACATCATTGTGTTTTTACTCATTCACTTATTCTTAAAAGAAGAGAGTGAATCCAACTGGAAGTCTGCCCATAACACAACCTCTCTTCTTGGGTACCTGTAGTAATTTATTTTCTTGGTTGTCCCCAGATTTCTACATTTAGTTGTTCACCTGGAGGACTGTAAATGCAAATTTACATTAGCAGTATAGAACCTTGCTTCCCTCCATAAGAAGTGTTAGTTACTCACTCATGTCCAATCTTTGTGACTCCATGGACTGTAGCCCACCATGCTCCTCGGTCAACGAAATTCTTCAGGCAAGAATACTGGAGTGGATATCCATTCACTTCTCCAGGGGATCTTCCCAACCCAGGGATTGAACTCACATGTCCCCTGCATTGAAGGCAGATTCTTTACTCTATGAGCCACCAGGGAATCCCTTCCCTAGAAAGTGAAAGTGAAGTAGCTCATTCATGTCCAACTCTTTGCGACCCTGTAGACTGTAGCCAGCCAGGCCCCTCTGTCCACGGGATTTTCCAGACAAGAATACTGGAGTGGGTTGCCATTTCCTTCTCCAGGGGATCTTCTCAACCCAGGGATCAAACCTGGGTCTCCTGCATTGCAGGCAGATGCTTTATCCTCTGATCCACCAGGGAAGCCTAGAAAAGCAAATGGCAATTCAAATTCAGAACTTTCCAGCAGAGGAGAAGCTTTTTGTGGAGTTTCTTTTCTATTTGGTGAACCTGGTGCACTAGGATAAATTGTCTGGTCTTTCTGTCCATCTCCTGGCCAGGTGTATCATGCAGCTTCTTCTGTGCTTCCTCCTGGCCTTTCTGCTTCCTTGTCATGCAAGATCCATGCCTAGGGTTGACTGATAAAATAACAGAATGCTCAAATTTTAATGTAAGATAAACAAGTGGCTTAGTGGTAAAGGATCTGCCTGCCAGTGCAGGAGATACAGGAGACATAGGTTCAATCCCTGAGTCAGGAAGATCCCCTGGAGGAGAAAATGGCAACCCACTCCAGTATCCTTGCCTGGAGAATTCCATGGACAGAGGAGCCTGGCAGGCTATAGACTATGGGGTTGCAAAGAGTTGGATGTGCCTGAGCATACACACACAAAACAAGTACGTTTTAGTATATACACCAAAGCACGTTGGAAAATGAAATTGTAGTAAATAGTTTTACATTGTTCATCTAAAGATGGGCATAATGTGTTTTTTTTGTTTGCCACATCATGAGAACCTAGCCATACCATGTCCCAGCAGAATTCTCTGCGTATCATTGGAAAATCAATAGAGCTTGTGGCATTATTGACTTATTAGGAGACCATATAAAATATCTGAAAGCATCATTTGAGTCAGATTGCCAGGGTGTATACATCTTGGTTCTTTCAGTT
Organism: Oreotragus oreotragus; assembly: GCA_006410675.1. NCBI lineage: Eukaryota > Metazoa > Chordata > Mammalia > Artiodactyla > Bovidae > Oreotragus > Oreotragus oreotragus. The sequence continues at coordinate 795,671 of SJYX01023282.1, read as the reverse complement.
ATTATTTTACTTTGGATAAGTTACATAAGCTTTCTACGCTTTAGTTTGCCTTCCCATGAAATTGATCTAATAAGTGTACCTACCTCCAGGGTCAATAGGAGCATTAATTGTGATAATTCATATTAAGACTTTAGAAAAGTATCTGACACATAATAAACTCTCTATAATTATAAAATATTATTATTATTTCTGTTGGGAAACAAGCACATGCCAAGCCTCCCACAAACAAATGAATGGAAATGCTTTTCCTCTAAAACATAAAAATGATCCCAAATTTAAACTCTCCATCTTCCCCATAGATTCTCCTTGCCTCCAGTGTTCATGCTTCCAACTGAAGAGGTGACAGAGGTCTGCCATCCCATCTTCTGATTGCTTCCTGCGAGTCTGTACCATTTTCTCCAGAGAGGAATTTTGAACCAGCCTTCGGTGCCTTGTCATTTCTGCACTAAATCTAGCAGAAAGATGCTGCTATTTCTGACAATGAAAATGATAACCCTTCTTTGGTCCTTTAACTGATGCAGATTAGTGTCTATTTTTATATTCCTTTGGTCATTTCAGAAGACATGTAGCAAGATGAAAATTAGACCCCTGGACTCTAGTCGAAAGCTATCACAGTACTCCAAAGCATAAGCAGAACCTTCATTTTGTTTTAATCACTTGACTGCATTGATACTTAATAGCTAGCATGATACTTAAAATTCAGAGAGACAAAGGTGGAGAAAAGATCTTTCAACATAAGCTTCATTGTCTGACTCATTTCTGTGTTGTTTATAAATTTTGGCTCAAATCTCTTCCCTAGTTCTCTATATGTTAATATATGAAATTCCCTCTTTCTGCAGTTAATGTAATACAGCTCTAATCCTTATGCAATGATTCTAGCATAGGCTTCTTTCCAGTCCTCTGGAGTTATTTATATGCAATTTTCAAACAGAGATGATCTTTCCTATATGCACTAATAATATTTACATTTTTAAATGGAACACAGACACAAAGTTGAGGTAAAAGGTTATGAGGTCAAAGAAACACAGAGATTAGATCTTTAATCAGGGCAGACTGTTACATACTGAAAATAGCAATATCACATTTTTGCAAATTTCATGCTCTCATTGGAGACATAGGTGCCTAACTGAAAGAGGATTTCTTTTTTTAAAAAACAACTATGTTCATTAATAACTGTTAAGTAACCTAGATGCAAGTCAGTGGCTATTAGGATAAAAATGCATACATCTGAACAATTCCAAACAATGAAGTCTAAAACATTACATGAAATAGATAGAGATGTTGGAATAATATTTCAAACGAACAGTGATAGCAAAGCCATGTCAAATCATAACTAATAGAACTGGTTTTTCAAGGGGTGAAGTTAACTATTTTCAAGAAATCTAAATAGTGAACGATTATTTTAATGGTGTTGTATACAACTCTTGATGAATTAAAAAAATTTAAAAACCCAAGACATTGTGGATGAATACAGAACGAAAGCAAGATATGAAAGTAAAAAAGCAGACTAACTGAAAAATGTCCTTACTTTTCCTTGGTTCTCTGGACTCATCCCTCCAGAGAATGAGTTTCATGAAAGAGTAGTCTTTAGACCTCCCATTAGCTTGCAGGGGTCTTTTTGCCTTTTTTACATTAGAATAAGGTTCTTGGTGGAATGGCTGACACTTTGTGCTCTCAACTGTATGAAGTTAGATCTTTTGTAGAGATGATGAATAGCTCCTTCAGTGTCTAACAGAAAGTTTCCTATCGTTTATCTCAAGTGGTTGAGGTTTATACCATGGACGTGGAGCATTTGACACATAATGTTCCTTTCTTTTACACATTGACTCTTATTGCAGAGTCTCATGCCTCGTAATCTGGATATAAAATATATTTATAATTTTACGCTCAGAAAGTGTGACAGCTACCACATTCAACCTCTAAATCTGAGAAATGTTGGTCTACCAATGTATGTGCTAGATCAGAGGTCAGCAAAATTTTTCTTTAAATGCACAGACAATAAATACTTTAGGATTTTCAGGCCTTATGGTTTCTGTTGCAGCTACTCATTTCTACCCTTATAAAGTGAATGCAGCCATATAAAAGCAAAAGACAAATACCATGGCTGGGTCCTGATCAAACTGTATTTACCAAAACAGGTAACAAGACTTTGGACCTTAGTTTTCATTCCCAGTACTAGTTAAATCAATTTTCAGATAATGAAATAATAGCTTGGCCTTTTATCTTTTGCAGTAAAATGTTAAATAGGGGTGTGTTTTGTTTCTTATTTCTCTAAGCCAAGTATATGATATATAACTCCTATACCTTTTTTTTGGCATGTGTGTCACTTATATGTATAAATCTTAAATGATATTTAAACTTCTATAGATGACTTTTTCATAGTCAAAAGAACTATTTTATAAATATATGCTTTCTAATATCATAGCTGTTTCAAGGAACTCACATCTGTACCTTTTATTTTTATTGAGTTTACATAATAAACAGGACAAAGGGGAAGACAAAAATGCTTTTTTTTAACCTTAAAAAGGAATGGCCCTGGATGAAGATAATAGCTCATCTCAAACCAGCCTAACATGAAAAAGAAAACAAAAGTTTTGAATAAGAACTGCTTTGATCAGATTTCATCCAATACAAACTTACAACATATAAGTTAAAGCATTCAAACAGGCAGAAGAGTAATGAAGAATATATAACTTTCAAGATGAGGTTAGTCTAATTCTATACATCTAAAGTATGAATAAATTCCATTTGAAACTCTCAGTAGTGGTACTGTATCTTAGAGAAGAAAAGAGGCAGCTTCAGGCTGTTTTTCATAATTTTTCCAATCCATTGTTTTAATGAAATAGAAGAGTTTGATGGGACTAAAAAAAAGAAGAAGAAGCCCTCTCTGATGAGCTTTGGACTTGCAAATAGTGTCTGGCACCTGAATGAAGTACAATACTTTGAATGATGGTGATATTGTCAGTGATGCATTTTAAATTGATGTAGCTGTAAAAGGCGACAAGATCTTTTCTTCATTTCACATTACTGTATTTACCATTTTTTTCTTGGCCTTTTCCTAGGTAAAAAATAATAAAGGAACTTAGTAAAAGGTGACAATAAGGGAAGAATTTCTGAACTCTAATTTTATTATTTATTATTATATTATTAATTACAACAAACTTGTAACATGAAATTGTAGCTTTCTTGTAAAGACTAAGAAGCATCCTGGTTTATAATGGCAATGGCACCCCACACCAGTACTCTTGCCTGGAAAATCCCATGGACAGAAGAGCCTGGAAGGCTGCAGTCCATAGGGTCGCTGAGGGTCAGATATTACTGAGAGACTTCACTTTCATGCATTGGAGAAGGAAATGGCAACCCACTCCAGTGTTCTTGCCTGGAGAATCCCAGGGACGGGGGAGCCTGGTGGGCTGCCGTCTATGGGGTCACACAGAGTCGGACACGACTGAAGCGACTTAGCAGCAGCAGCAGCTACAAGCAGTCCTTCTGAAATTGCAACAATCCATAAAGGGAAAGAATAGGGGCAAGGTGGTCCCAAGCACTGTTCCTTTTACAGATATACTGTCCCTTCAGGTTTCAAAGAGAGCTCCTCATTTGTAAGAAATGTGTAGTTCAGAATTGGAGAAATATATTCTACATATATTTTTACAGTGCAAAGAATGAGCTGAATCCAAGGAAGAACAGAAAAAGTTAACTGAGTTATCCAGTGGCATCTTCCATCAGAAAATACCAGATACAAGACTCTCGAGGCAAGGTAACTATCCCATATGCCTTCTAAGCCACACGATGAGGACAGTTAACTTATGATACGGAAAAAGAATAAGATGAGACAAATAGAGCACTTCTGTGTGGGGAAAAGGTGTATTAACAAGAAGAGTCTGAGCTTGAACTGTGAGGCTCAGGAAAAGGAGCAGTGTGCTTGATGGTGTGAAGAGCGACAGTTAGTGTCTTTTTCACTGTTAGGTTTGTTCTGCCCATGGAACCCTAGTGCGGCAGCAGTTGTGGAATGGCAATGTCAAAGTTAGGCTCTGCCTTCTAATAATTAAAAGATACCAGAGAGTACTGCTTATCCTGTATTCACTCACTCCTCTGTTATAAACATAGAGAAATGAGCCTTTGGGGGAAGCTCAGTGTGTTTTCTGATGAACCAGAAACCACACTGGAATTTCAATACTCAATTTTAGCCCCAGGTTAAATCAGGGAGTGCAGTGCCTCAAAATTAGAATAAAATAAAAGAACTCATTAAAGACATGTTATAACCAGGAGCATTAAGTCTTAGTTAGATAAGACTTTTAAAGAAAGTGATAATAAATAACTCTTTCACTGTATCAAGAAATATGTTATGACTTCTGCCTAAGATATAATTATGTAAGTAAATCTGGTGACTATCTATAGGGGAAATTAGTACTTTTAAAATTTATTTATCTCTACCAAAGTTAAAAAGTTTGTTTCCTAATTAGAAATCTCTTTTATATTCCTGGTAGCTGCAACAGCATGTGCCTTTTAGATACTAGAGACTCATGCCTGTTGAGATATTAGTTGATACATTTAGAAAATCTATTTAGGTGCAAAAACAATAGGAAGCCAACTGCTTAACAATAAAAAACAATTGAAAAGAACACTAAAAAATGTATTATCTCGGTATCACAGAAGTTTCTTAGTTGTAGATGATAGAAATAAACTCTAGATAATTTAAAAGAAAAATAAATCTCAAGTATATAGCTTTCAAAATCTCTGGTATGATCAGACAAATAGATATAGGGATTACATGTAGCTAAGGACAAAACTGAAATCATCTTGCAAACCCTGTCCTGTGAAAATACCCCTGTCATTGCCCTTGGGTGCGGACAGCCCACCTTTCCCCACTGGCAGCCCCACAGCTGAACCTGGGAAACTGAGGCCAGCACTGCTGCCTGCTGCCCCTGCAGAGTGAATATACCCATTGCTGGTTCCACTACCCATGCTTGAAGTGCTAGCTTCAGGGTCCACATACTTTCTTGTCACTAGCTCCTATTAAGATCTAGGGCAGAGTCTAGCTTGTAGCCTGAACTACAAGGGAAAATGGGAAAGTAAGTGTGTTCCAACTTTAAAATTTTATAATGTAGGGCTGGCTCTACCTAATAAGGAGGAGGATGCCCTAGTAGAGAAAAGGGATTGAAATATTTGACAGTCAAAGACAACTGTCTATTGCTCCCATAGAATCAGAAGTCCAATGGATGAAGAGTTTTAGGTTGATAATTTTTTAGCTCAGCAGTCGCAGTAAGAACCTAGAGTATTCCCATCTCTTCCCTCTGTGGTCCTCAGTAAGTTGGCCTTTAGCTTTTGCTTTTTTCCCCCCCTTAATTGTCTTTCATCACCTACCCATATGTTTTCTAAGGCACCTGCAGGATTTCTAAATCAGTCTATATTCCAGGCCCAGGAAATATACCCAGGGAGAAAACTCTCTGGGCTTAAAGGCATGAAGTTTCCTAGATGGCTAGCCTGTAGCATCAAGAGAGACATTTTATATACTTTAAAGATATTCAGTTAAAAGTGCCAGCCCTGGGAATGAGTGATCAAGATGTAAAATCTCCTAGGATAAAATTGTTCTTCTTTCATTACTGCTTGAATCCCAGGGGAACAATAACAAAAAGCCAGCAGGAGCCCCAAGGACTAGTTATTGATATGAAGAAATTCTTGAAAAGGGTTCTAAGCCAAAGGAAGATGGAGAAAGGCAGGAATAATTTCATTATTTATTATTACTACCTCTACAATCATCCTATAGGGCTCCAACATGTACCCTACTGAAACTATCAAAGCCAACTATTAACATATCAATATTATATAATAACATTATCCTTTTGAGTCTTAAAGAATATTCTATTACAACATAAAACCTTTGCAGTTGTAAGTGAAAGATAACTTAATCCAACTGGCTTAAGCCAAAGGAGAACTTATTGGATCACACTATGGAAATGTCTATAGGAGACAGTAAGCACAGTTTGAGACAGGGGCTTAGATGATACTACCAGGGCCCTGCTTATCTATTTCTACTTCTGTGTTAACTCCAGTCTCAGAAAAGCACCTGTTTGATGGTTACACATGGCACAGCAGTTCCTGATTTTATGTTCTTACAACTTTAAGGCCAATACAAGAAAAATATCAAACTTATTTTTTTCCAGATGTTCTAGCAATATCTCATTGGCTGTGATTACCTCAAATACCCATCCCTGAACCTTCCATTGACTTGGGTAATGTATCTGCCCTGAACGGTCACAAAGTCATCCCTGGACACTGACAGGTGGTCAATCTAACTGAAAAAGCCCAGAAACTGAGAAAAAGTGAGAAAATATTTTCTCAGAAGGAAGTTTGACCAAGGTTTCAAAAACAAAAAGCAAAACAACAAAAAAGATGAATGATTGCTGAGAATAAAAATAAAGATGTCCCCTAATAATTTATCAACAATTATCTAACTCTAAAAGGCAAAGATTAGAAAGAAAGTAGATATTTAGGGGAGAAAAGAGTCCATAAGGAAGAAGTAGATAGTGGTTGGAGATGGTTAAGAGCATAAAAGACAAAACCTAACTTACAAATTGAACGTCCATAGTGAGCACTGGCGGCTCAGATGGTTAGGAATCTGCCTGCAATGCAGGAGGCACAGGTTTGATCCGTGGGTCAGAAAGATCCCCTGGAGAAGGAAATGACAACCCCTTCCAGTAGTCTTGTCTGGAAAATCCCATGGGACAGAGGAGCCTAGTGGGCTACAGTCCATGGGGTCCCAAAGAGTTGGACGTAACTGAGTGACTTAATATGGTGACAGTAACGCGGCAAGGAGAGCAGCCTCTGGACTTTTCTCTAGGACTCCAAACCTATAGAAATAAGTCATTTAAAATCTAGATCTAAAACTATTTTTCTTTAAATCTGAGGAGTGGAATCATTTCTGAAATTTGGGGCAATTATTATTTTCATTTGTTAATGTTCAGTATTTATTAAGAACTGTGTGCTATTTTCTATCCTAAATATATACATGTGTCTAGTAATAATAGAAGGACAGGCCCTGAGATGACACGACTTGTATTTTAATACTCACTTGACAATTTATTAGCTTATGACTTTGGACAGATAGCTTTAAACTCTATGGTTACCATTTCCTTACCAATAAAATGGAGAGAGAAAGAATATGTCATTCATAGAGTTGTTGGGAGGATTAAATAACTTAAAATGTTTAGAAATTTACTTTTGCAAAGTAATTTGTAAATAAATAACTATAAGCATTAAGTATTGCTGTTATTAAGTATTAATTTAAGTCTCAAAACCTATGTTGTTGTTTAGTCACTCAGTCGTGTCCAACTGTTTGCAACCCCATGGACTGTAGCCTCCCAGGCTCTCTGTCCATGGGATTCTCTAGGCAAGAATACTGGAGTGTGTTGCCATTTCCTCCTCCAGGGGATCTTCCCTCACCAGGGATCAAACCTGCATCTCCTGCACTGGCAGGCAGGTTCTTTACTGCTGAGCCATCATATCCACATCTGTGCTCTTTTCAAATCCAAGGCCAGCAGCCACACGGTTGATGTTATTATTACATACAAGGAAACTAGAGAAAAAGAGATTAAATAATCTTTCAAGCTGCATATGCAGCAAATTAAATTGATTTGAGTTGGCATCAGAATCCAGGTGTCTCTATTACATAACCTTTATTGTAAATCACAAATTAAACAACTTTAGGGTAGGTCTTCTGCCAGAATTCAGGGCTGCACACAGAGAGGACATAAGGGGAAAACACAGCTGGGCTCTCTACCTTCTTTTTTTTTTCCCAGTATATTTCATGATTCATGATCTTCAGAAGCAATATAGATCATTGTACATTAAATAATATAGATTGTGGTCTGGGGAATACTTAGTCTCATGTAGGCAAGAAACAATCCACATTCTCATTTCAAATTCAAATTTGGCCATAGCCTGAAAATAATAGTAACTTCAAGTTCCACTCAAAAATGTAATAATAGATCAATCAACCAGGTAGCCTGCATACCATTAAAGACTTAATTTGCTGGGACCAGAAGTCCACCCTTTTCAGTTAAAATAAGACTAATGCTTGGCATATCAATATTTAAGCTGAATCTATTTTTATTAATTAGGATTTGAAGGTTGTCAGAAACACACTGCAAATCGTCAATTACCTTGTACCTGGGATGTCCCTTATAGGAGTATCACATTATACAGACATAAAAAATTTAAAAATAAAGTGGTCTGTGCAGGAAAATCTTCATTTAAAATTGAAAGAATGAAAATTAACCCTCTTCTTTAAGAGGCCTTATATTTAACTTCGTGTCTATCTAGGTTTTAAAACTATTAAAGAATATCATACATACCAGTTCTTTTTGTTCTACCTAATCCAATTGAATCTACTTTAAATAGCCATAATTGGTGATTTTCCAGATCAAAGGCCTTCCTCAAATCAATGAGCAGAGCTTGTCTATATTGATTACTAGCCATGCCTATGAAAATATCATTCGTTATCTCGGGAATGATAGTGGAATGAAGAGGCTAACACCAAATTGGAAGAAAATCAATGAGTTTCATGTAGATAAAAATAAGCATGTTACCTGAAAAGAGAATATCAATTTTTTATGGACCCTGGACCAAACAGTAAAGGAAAAAATATCTAGTAGTTCACTCCTCTGAACACTCAGAATATCTTCTTATTCACAGTGGAACTTCTAACCTAGCAGAATTTCATCAAAGAGATAAGGAATGAAAAGGGTTGAGAATTCTTAATTTCTATTGATTACTATAAAAATATTTCTACATTTTTGTTTTTGAAAGTCTTAGACTCACTTTCTCCACATATTTAGAAAAAAAACAATAAAAATATTTGATTTTTCTGCAGAACCTAGTCTGATATAACTGTTCCATATCCTAAAAGCTATGGCTTCTGCTGTGTAAAAATAATACTGAGTCCTGAGTGAGTCATACTCACTCAGTCGCTCGACTGTTTGCAACCCTATGGACTGTAGCCTGCCAGGCTCCTCTGTCCATGGAATTCTCCAGGCAGGAATACTGGAGTGGGTTTCCAGTCCCTCTCCAGGTGATCTTCCCGACCCAGGTATCGAGCCCAGGTATTCTGCATTGCAGACATATTCTTTACCTGGTCTGAGGCACCAGGCAAGCCCAGGTTGATAAATAGAATTATTAATTTGAAAAAAAAAGGAAACTAAAGAATCATCTGAACAAACTACTAGTTAAAAAAAAAAACTAAATTGACAAAATTTTATTTTTCCTTGAATATGTTTATTGCCATTAGTAGGTTAAATTACCTCCAAATATAGGGAGTCAGGACTATTAATACATCCCTTCTATTATTTTGTCAATAAAGGGCCATCTAGTCAAACTTATGGTTTTTTCATTAGTCATGTATAGATGTGAGAGTTGGATCATAGAGAAGGCTGAGCATTGAAGAACTGATGCTTTTGAACCATGGTGCTGGAGAAGAGTCTTCAGAGTCCCTTGGACTGCAAGGAGATTAAACAAGTCAATCCTAAAGGAAATCAATCCTGAATATTTATTGGAAGGGCTGAGGCTGAAGCTGAAGCTCCAATACTTTGGCCACCTGATGCAAAGAGCTGATTTGTTAGAAAAAACCCTGATGCTGGGAAGGATTGAAGGCGGGAGGAGAAGGGGATGACAGAGGATGAGATGGTTGGATGGCATCACCGACTCAATGGACATGAGTTTGAGCAAACTCCAGGTTATGGTGAAGGACAGGGAAGCCTGGAGCGCTGCAGTCCATGGGGTCACAAAGGGTTGGACATGACTGAAATCCTAATGACAAAAGTCTAAATGCTCAGAAAGTTTTGGCCAAGTCAGAGTTGATGTGAGGGGCATAGCCAAGGTCTGTTCTAGGTGTTAAATTTACAAGATCAGAAGAAGTGGATTAGGATGAAAGACAGCCATCCAGAGGTGGAAACTACAATTTCAGTTTGTATGGCTAGGCAGAAGCTGCTCACAAAAGAGTATTAAGCAGAACTTACATAAAGAGATGAAATAGAAAATAACGGAAGAAAGAGAAGAGGGATTCTGGTCTGACTGAGAATGGTAATAAGTAAAAAAAAAGGCAGTAAAGGTAAAGGATCAGACTTCCCATTGGGCTAAATAAGCTAACAGAGACTTTTTGCCTAATATTATCTTTAGCAAGATAGTTGAGGAAGTCAAGGAATGCAAGAGAGTTAGCAGTCCTGTAACTGTCATCTCATTTTTGTCCTTTCTGATTTTACAGAAGCCTGTGATGTGCATTCTTCAGTCCAGAAGTTTTATGTCCCTATCTCCAGAGGTCATCATACTGCTTCCGTTACAAACCAGAACTTTCCTGGGGGCTAAACAATGCTTTATCAAGGTCTCTGATAAGTGCCATGAAACTTCCAACTCATCAGCTTCAACCACCACCTGCCATGGCTCTGCCTTCACTTTCAGCAACAAAGATTTGCTACCTAAAAGCTCAAACTGTGCCCTTTCTCTGCCAGGTACCCCCTATCAACCTTGTAGCTCCTTCCCACTAGTAAGAGAGATCTGAACTTATGTCCAAAAAATCTGAGGGGACTACACATTCCCTTCCAGTTCAGGACTATCAGAGGCTGGTCCTTTTGACACAGCCTCTGGTTCTGACTCTATGCTAATTGTCTGGGCTGTAGCTTCTCCATCTGACCCTTGGATGACCTTCTTTTTCTGTGACTTGTTCGCTAACCTAATGTTGCGGCACCTTGCCACTGCTTAGAAATCACATTGCCGTGCTCCATCAGCTAATCTTAGGTTGACAAGACTCTTTGACACAAAGTCTACATTGGATTTAATTTTTCTGCCTTAATTTTGACTTGTGGTTTGAACTTTTTCTTTCTTTTTTGTATGCTGGTTTTCTCCAATGCCTAGTCTTAAGAGCCTAAGCAACTACCCTCTGAATGAGAGATTTCTAAGAAGCCTGGGGGCCCTGGTAGCAAAAAATATGGTGGTCTCTGCCTAAATACCTACAGGCCATAGACTTCCACACTGATCAGCCATGGACTACAATCTTAAAAATTAAACACTGCATACGTGTAGTCCAGTTAATCTGTTTATTCTAATACTGCAAGCCAATAACTGCAAGTTTGGTGTTACTTTAGAGGATTCTTATATGGCATAAGTTTCCCACTTTCTGGAGCTATACCCGAAAGACAGTTCCAGAGTTTGAGAATTTAGCCCCTAGGAGAATTCTGGTTTACAGCAGAAGTGGTATGATGACCTCTGGACATAGGGGCATAAAACTTTTAAACTGAAGAATGCACATCACAGACCTCTGTAAGATCAGAACAGATAAATGTGAGAGGACAGTTAAGGGACTGCTTAAAGAATTCCTCAAATAATGCTAAAGATAACATTAGCCAAAAGCATGCACTGTCTCCTGAAGTTTCAAGTTCACTTATGACTCATCATTGAGTCAGTGACGCTGTCTAACCATATCCATTGTTAGCCACTGTGTCTCCAATGCTGCCCTGCAAATAAATTCCTCAGGCATCTTTCTAGATTCCAAATATGTGCATAATGCATGACATTTGACTTTCTGACTTCATTCTGTATAGTAGGCTCTATTACTATTTTAATAAGATCTGATTTCAAATTGCACATGTTTTGAAATACTTTCTTTATAACTCTAATTGGATAAAGGATGAATACATCAGTTAGCTGATCATTTCCTCATCATGAAAACAGCAAAATTCTTCCCTTTTTTTTTCACTTTCTCCAAACATATAGACCATTTTGACTATAGAAACATCCTGGAATAAACCCTTATAAACTGTTTGTGGATGGTGACAGACCCAACTGATTAACTGCTGGCTTAAATTTATTCATTGAAACAACAATTATGTATAAGATGTGTGTATAAATGTTATTGTTCATCGTGTGGCTAATATAGTGTTCACAGCAGGAGAATTTTTAGAAAATTAATTGTTGAGAATTTATATTTTGGGGGAAAGAAGGCAAAACCACAAGTAGCTATAAGTTTCTGTAACTTGGTTGCAGTTATCTATATAAAATAATGTATGAGCTGTGAGAAGAACCAACTCATTGGAAAAGACTCTGATGCTGGTAAAGATTGAGGGGAGGAGGAGACAGAGCAACAGAGGATCAGATGGTTGGTCAGCATTACCAACTCAACGCACATGGGTTTGCGCAAACTCTAGGAGGTAGTGAGGGACAGGGAAGACTGGTGTGCTGCAGACTATGGGGTCACAAAGAGTCAGACACAACTTAGAGAGTAAACAACAACAACAATGAGCTGTGCTGTTAAATTATAATATTAAGAAGCATCAAAACACTTGTAGAAATTCAAAGATTACCTTTTGCAGTGAGAGTTATAACAGTGAAACTAATGTAAACAGTATTTGGATTAATGATGTTTCCAAATACTTCATCCTGTTAGCCAATTTGAATCTTTAGTCACATAGATGTTGGTTCAGTAAGCCTTAAGAAATCATATTAATGAACCATGGTGCAACCTATGTGAAAACTCTGAAATTATTCTGAATGATTAAATGAGATTTGAACTTTGGACAGATCTGTTTATCTAGCCTGATACTTCATTCACTTTCTGACTCATATTTTCTAAGTGTTATTTCTCCCTATAGTAAACTATTGACCAAAAACCTATTGGACAACGCTCATTGCACCTCTTGATTATCTCACTGTTATCTTATAATTTCAAGTTATTATTTAATTATTAAATATTCAAAGAAGTGTTTTTTTTCCCCCAGATACTGCACTCCAATTTCACCTCTGTGATTCATTTATGTTTAATTTTTTCTTCTAGTTTTATTGAGATATAATTGACATATAGCACTGTGTAAGTTTAAGAACAGTATAATGATTTTACTTACACACAGCATGAAATTATTGCCCAACTAAGTTTACTGAATATCCACCATCTCCTATAGATACAAAATTAAATGAAAAATGTTTTCCTTGTGATGAGAACTCTTTAGATTTACTCTGTTAGCAGCTTTCATATAAAAAATATGGCAATGTCAATTTCATTTATCATGTAAATTACATTCTTCATAATTATTTATCTTCTCTTTGACTGTCTTCATCCAATTCCCCCTCCCTCCACCCTCCCACACCCCACACCTGGTAACCACAAATCTCATTTCTTTTTCTATGAGTTTGTTTGTTTTTAAAGAATAATTAACCTACAGCACTATGTTAATTCCTGTTACACAACATAGTGATTTTATATTTTTGTACATTTCAAAATGATCACCACAATAATTCTAGTTATGATATGTCATGTTACATAGTTACTGACTATATTTCTCACAGTACACATTTCATACCCATGACTCATTTATTTTACAAATGAAGTTTGTACTTCTTAATCTTCCTCACCTATTTCTTTCCTTCCCTTGACCTGGCAACCACTTATTTGTTCTCCATACTTAAAACTCTGTTTCTATTTGTTATGTTTGATTGTTCGAGAATCTGTTCTTTTTTGCTTGTTTGTTTTTAGATTCCACATATAAGTAAAATCACACAGCATTTGTCTTTGTCTAATTTATTTCACTTATCACAATACTCTATAGACTCATCCATGTTGTCCAAAAAGAAAGAGTCCATTTTTTTATGGCTGAGTAATAAGCTGGAATCAAGATTGCCGGGAGAAATATCAATAACCTCAGATATGCAGATGACACCACCCTTATGGCAGAAAGTGAAGAGGAACTAAAAAGCCTCTTGATGAAAGTGAAAGTGGAGAGTGAAAAAGTTGGCCTAAAGCTCAACATTCAGAAAGTGAAGATCATGGCATCCGGTCCCATCACTTCATGGGAAATAGATGGGGAAACAGTGGAAACAGTGTCAGACTCTTTTTGGGGCTGCATCACTCACTGCAGATGGTGACGGCAGCCATGAAATTAAAAGATGCTTACTCCTTGGAAAAAAAGTTATGACCAACCTAGATAACATATTGAAAAGCAGAGACATTACTTTGCCAGCAAAAGTCCGTCTAGTCAAGGCTATGTTTTTTCCAGTGGTCATGTATGGGTGTGAAAGTTGGACTGTGAAGAAAGCTGATTGCTGAAGAATTGATGCTTTTGAACTGTGGTGTTGGAGCTGACTCTTGAAAGTCTCTTGGACTGCAAGGAGATCCAACCGGTCCATTCTGAAGGGGATCAGCCCTGGGATTTCTTTGGAGGGAACGATGCTGAAGCTGAAACTCCAGTACTTTGGCTACCTCATGGGAAGAGTTGACTCACTGGAAAATATTCTGATGCTGGGAGGGATTGGGGGAGGAGAATGGGATGACAGGGGATGCGATAGCTGGAAGGCATCACTGACTCTATGGACATGAGTCTGAGTGAACTCCAGGAGTTGGTGATGGACAGGGAGGCCTGGCATGCTGCGATTCATGGGGTCGCAGAGTCAGACACGACTGAGCAACTGAACTGAACTGAATGTTCCATTGTATATATGTACAATTCTTTATCCATTCATCTGTTGATGGGTGCTTAATGCAACTGCTACCACTTAATCCTTTAAAAAACATTTAACTACACCATGGGCAGGGAAAAGATACTAAAATTGTTGATGAGAATATTTATTGGAAAAAATCTTTTTGGAAAGGCATTATGGTAATTTCTGTCAAATATTCAAATGTTCTTACCTTCCAACACAGAATTTCTACCTCTTAGAATTTACACTACAGGTATATACACTTTGGAGAAGGAAATGGCAACCCATTCCAGTGTTCTTGCCTGGAGAATCCCAGGGATGGGGGAGCCTGGTGGGCTGCCGTCCATGGGGTCACACAGAGTCGGACACGACTGAAGCGACTTAGCAGCAGCAGCAGCAGCATATACACTTACCTGCAAACAACATATGTAAAAGATTGTTGTCTCTTATTTTTAGTTGTAGTATTGTTTGTAAGAGCAAGATATTAGAAACAACTACATCATGAAATTATTTCCAAATGAATAAAAGGGTAAAGTATAACCTAACATGCATAGACTGTGATAATTAGTATTTAAAAGGACAGGAGATAATATACATACATATCAGTTCACATACACATAAAATATCTTTGAATTAATACAAAAAGATTGATAACATTGGCTGCTTTCAAGACAGAGCACTAGATGGGGCAGATGGGCTGAGAGGTAGGCTTTTTATCATATACCTTCAAATACTTGTTGAGTATTAAATATGATAATGTGTTGGATATTTGATAGATAAATACATATTTAAACAAAATTTCAAGTAATTCATCTTGGCAGTAATTAGGAAACTAAAATAATATTGGATAATTGAATAATTTTGAGGAAGAATGCACTGTGCATTCCTGAATATAAGAAGAAATTCCCAACTTGTTATCTCTTTAAAGGATAAAATTAATTGATATACATGTAAGCATTTATAAAATATTATAAAATATCTCACTATAGGTGCTTTCCCGGTTATCTTATTTTTGCCAAGTTACTTTGTTTTGAGATCCATGCTATCTTTGCATGACCTCAGAGGTTAACTGATGGGATTGTTACAAACAAAGAAACAGAAATTTAACAAAGATTTTTTCTCAATAGCTGTTGGATCTGGTTTACAAATGCTGTAATTTATGGTTTGGAGAGCAAAACAACAATGAGAAACACGTTTGAATGTTAAGCTCAGGGGTTATCTTTTGCAATATACTTTTCAGGGACAATTCACAAAAGAATGAAAAAATGTGTTATATTACAAACAATCATAGGTGAATCTAAAAATAATATTCTTTGGAAAATTTATGTTTAAAAACTTTAAAACTTTCTCTAGTGATGACTAAGAGACTGAGGTCAAAAATGCAGAGAAGAATTTTTAAAAGCAATCATGAAATCAGAGTGAATAAAACAATATTCATAATTACTTCATTATTTTCCATGTTTTAAATATGCATAAATAATATAGTTTAATATTAAAAGTAGACATTTGGCTACCTCTCTTGCATCCCCAAGTATGTATCTGTTCAAATTGACTAAAAAAATATTTCATGATCACCTTATATTTGGTAGGGTAAGATACTTCGAACTTTCCCAAATAACTTTATTTTCAACATTTTCCAAATCTCAAAGTGAGATTGATTCCTTTTGCTTTGTGCTTTTCTAACCATACATCTTTTAATGGACTGTTTCAGATTTGGACAACTTTTACTCCATGGTACTGTAAAGGGTCTTGCACCTGCACAGATGGCGTAAAAACAGGTAAAACTGCCTTTGGATCACATTATGTTAGATGCATTACAACCCAAGGAGTAGACATACTCCAACACTAAAATCATTTTAATAAAAGCGTAGGTCTCTTTGAGATTTTCTTTCCTGCAGTGTCAGGGAGACTACAGAATAAAAGCCTTTCTGTTTCATTAGTAAAGACCACTGTATTATCACAGAGTTTGCAAATTATCCACAGCTACTTCAAATAAATACTTCTCTACAGTGCAGCACTCTTAAAATATTTTGGGTAGTTGAAACAAATCAAATGAACTCATGCACCCATTGAAAAAAATATGCATGAAAGTTGAAAACACAAACACTACTGTGGCTTATGGAATTTGTAGTTTAATGTAAACAGGGTGGCTGAAATGCTAATCTTTTATTTATTTAAAACAACGAGAGGAAGGTCATGAAAATAATTCACCATACTGATTCTGGCATGTAAGGGAAAAGTGAAGACCCTGTCAGTAAAGAAAGGAATGTAAATAAAAAATTAGTTTGCTGGATTCAGCTTGTGTTGTTTACTGTAGTTTTGAAGGTGAGATGGCTCTTTTTCATGAAAGCTAAAATGCTGTTTGTACGCTTTGTTTTATAAGCTATGCTTATACAAAGGATAAGGATTTAATATAATCTTAAGCCTAAGATTAATATTCATGATGGGTTAAAACCATAAATCTTATGGTGTTTTTAAAGGACAAATTTTCTTATATATTGTAAGATCATCATTTACATGTAAATAAAAATTAAGTCATTCATTAATTTGATTAGGAATTTCCAACAAAATTTCCCTATTATTTTGGTGGAATTCTTGTACTTAAGGCTTTCAAGTGAAGGTCACATGGGCAAATCTTGTTTTGTCAGGTGGATGGTCTACGATATACAGAGCCTTGATAGAAACCAGCTGCAATGACCTGACTGGTTCGGGCTGAAAACTCAGACAGTGCAAACAAATACTATATCCTGGCTCAAAATCCTTGCCACATCTGCCAACAATTAGTTCTATATCAGACCTAGAAAGGGGCAATGAAATACAGGGTCGGATTTCAGAGAAAGCAAATAAACAAGGGGCCCTGCATCATTAGTCATCAAATGGTTGCAGAGGTACCCAGTACCTAGACTAAAGCTCAGGCTGTCAGTCCTACAGTGTGGCAGATAGTGTTAAGAGAGTTGCAGGGACGTGGCAAGTTGATAGCCTAATCAGACCATTGACTTATGGGTGCCACCCAACGACTGTTTATTATTCTATTAATAGATAACAGAGACCATCCAGAGAGCTTAGAGCACTAACCTTCAGAAATGGAAGATTTAAAAAACATTCTGATGTCATCTACTGAAATTTTCTGGTCAAGATTTATGACACAGTTCAAGATGGCAATAGATAAGGAAAAAAAAAATTTTTTTTCTGCTGTACTACTTTCTCCCAGAAATTCACTTTTCTGATTCTCCTTTTAGCCTTCCTTCAACTCTTCTAGGACAATGGGTCTATTCAGCATTTTTAACTCTTTTGACTCTAAAATGTGACTTTCTAGACATTTTATTCCTTGTATCATGGTTCAATTTTTGCCTTTTTGTGCTTACTTTCTAACCCAAGAATTATTAGTTTCCCCTATATCATATCTGGCTTCTTGGTCTCCCAGTCTGCTGAGGTGGTCATAATAAAGTGACTTGAGGTCGAAATACAGAAATACTCTATGTCCCTTTAAGTTGGCCATCACTATTGGCTCTGCATGCCTTAGCATGCTGATGGTCAGATGCTCGCCTTCTAACCAGAACTGGTGACTTTTTCCTCTTCTTCCCTCATGGTGGACACCCATCTTAGAGAAATGAACTGCTGGATGGAATGGGTCTGTCCAGGGCAATCAGCTTTTCCCACAGAGTTTCTTCCATCACTCTGTTCTTTCCCGTAAACTTTTCTCTCCCCCTTTCCCTGACTTTTGGTCCTTCAGTTTTTCTGGAGAGTTAATCAGCAGGTTCACTATTAAGTCTGTTCTCTCTCTCGGTTCTGTTTTTGTTTAGCTATGTGTCAGACATGTCAAAAATTGAAGGACAAGATACAGGAGATAGATATGTAGATATATATATTTATAAATATCTATATATGTATGTAAAGTAAGAGTCATATGTTGCATTACATTATATATATAATGTAGGTAATTGAATTGAGAGAGGGGAAAGTTTTATTAAACAAATACTTCTTTTAGATCCAATCAACGTTTATACAAGAACATTATTTTAAATATTCATTAGTAATAAAGCATAAAAGTTTGGCTATAGAGTTTCCTCAATATGAAAGAAGATGGACTTTCCTATTCCTATATTCCACTTGAAAGAATAATTTAATTAAAAGGCAAAGCCGGCAGGAACTTTATAATCTGCATGCAATGCAGGATATTATATAATGACCTTCATTTAAAACCCAAATCATTAAAACTAGTAAGTCTAACTGGTGACAAGGGAGATTTCAACATCAGGCCCAACAGCTTAAAAATATGAATAAAAATCATAGCTTAAATGAATCAGTCCATTGAGAACTTATCGCAAAGTAAAATGAGAGAAGAAAAAAGTTACCTAGGCAATGAATCCTTCAGCTGCACTATTTTATCTTTTGACATGTGCTTCTTTTTTCTTTTCTTTTTTTTTCAGAATTTCGTCCTCTGTATAAAATAAACGCAAATCTATTTCCTAGGAAAAAATTATTTTAGACAATTTGGATGCACCAGAGAAAATAATCTTTAGAGGTGGCTAAATCACTTCTTATCCACCCCAGTCCCACTTGTCACATAATCTCCAGAGAGGTGAACATTTGAAATAAAGTGGAGGAGCTGAAGCCCCATAGAGGAGCAGAGAGAACTGACAACTCACTAGTAACAATTTCTGGACATTTTTAAGCAATAAAACACTAGTTAGAAGCTATGAGTTTCTTTTCTGTAACACATATCTTTGTTTTGGCATTGACTTCCTCATAGGATATGATTGTTTAACACAGATAGAGTTAGGTCAACATTTAAATGGAAACAAAAATAGCTTTTTATTGTTGAAATTGTTTCTAAACGTTGGAGCAAACAAGGTAACTAAGTGAAATTTTTTTGCAATTATAGAATCGTGATACTTCACATTCACCAAATTCTCTTTTCTTACTTTTCTTGCACATTTTTTGTATCTGTTCCTTGTCTGTTTACTGTCTCATGTGAGCTATTAACCCAATTTCCCTCTGTCTCCTCCAGTCCTGAGTTCCCAGGTGGCAAACAATACCAACTTTTCTTCCTCATGATGATTTCCAGAAGTGAACTAAGGAAATCCAGAACATACTGCCTTCTTAGGAAACATGATGCCAGAGTTACTAGAAAAAAGATGAAAAGCAAGTCAAAATGATTATTTGATGTCATGTATAAAAGTTGTCTTAAGTTTATTACATTTAACAATTGAATATGGCCTCACTCAAAAGCTGAATCTGTTAAATAAATAGAAGGAAGAATATGTCCTCAACCACTGAATGTGTTTATTTATAAGCAATAACCAGTTTGATTAGATTTTAGCATAAATTTACTAGCTGCTCTTGTTACCCAGTAATTTAGTCATGTAATTAGTCAAGTTAATTGTTCAAACAGTTTTGACTAAATAAATCAATTTATAGATATACTGGATATGTAAAAGTAATATAGTAAAGTCTAGTGAGTAACCTTAGAAAGAAAAGCAAGACAATAGATCCCTTATCTAGGACAGAATGAGTTGACTTAATCAGACCGTTGTTCTGTCATTTCATTACTGAAAATAGATTTAGTTATAATAGAAAAACAGTTATTAGGTTAGGAGTCTAAAGACCGAGCTGTAGTCCTTGGTCATCCTCTTGACTTGGTCATGTTAGACAAAGGATGTGTATAGTTTCTGGTCCTCATCTTTGTTGTAAAAGCATTATGCTTGTTAGATCATCTTATTCTCACTATATTTGGATATGATGCTAGGTCTGGAATATGTGTCCCAAAGAACAATACAACTACGAAGCTAGATTTTAAGTCGGTAAATTTCAATGAATATGTATTATTAATTAATGGCATTGTTATTAGCATTTCATAATGCTGCTAAAAATGGAATATGACTATAACTAAGTAAAAGCTGAAATGATTACCAAAAGCACATTTGCTACTACACAGTATATTAACAGAGTTTCTCTTGTTAAAGCTAATCCCCATAAAGTATTTTTAATAATGGCCTGGATTTTCAATGACCCTGTTTTACAGCAACATAATTGAAATTTAAATTAAGCTTATAACAATAACCTTAGGAGATATGTATAACAACAACCTATATATCTTTGTTTTACTTGGCATTAATTTTAAAATTAAGCTTTTTTTAAACATTTAGTTTCATAGTATGTTAAAACATGTACAAATGAAACTTTGTTACTTAAGAAATGGGGTGAAATATATTGTTTAGTAAGTAAATTTAAGATACGTTTTGGAAACTAGTTTTTCGGATACTGTGTATTTAATTTGGCAGAATAAAGATAATGAAGTTAGATATAGTGATGAATAAGGGCTAAAATATCTCAAATGTTTAAAGAGTTCTATAGTGCAGACTATTCTAACTATGTAAAAATTGGCAAAAATTTATCAGACATCTTGTACTGATTTATTGCATCATTCACTAATTCAACAAATATTTAGTGACAAAACTGTAAGGTGTATATATTAGAAAAAGTTTGGAGTTTGGAGATTAATATTCTAGTTTTACCATTTATTAATTTAACCCAGTATTTCACTGACCTCATTTTTCTCTACCTTAATTAATAATCTCTAACTCATATGGTTGCTTCAGGGATTAAGAGGAGTAACACATTAAATCAGGACAAAATAAAGTTTGTTGAAATAAATTATCATTTCCTCTATCCTGTCGTACAATAGTTACTATATTAGAGTGTGAAATATCATCCCTGCCCTTAAATCCCAAAAGGAGTGTACGGGATTATTTATTGTGAGTGTGGGAGAGAAGAGGAGCAGTGTAATGATGTCAATAAAGTGAACATTACTTTGAGAATCCACATTAATTGTGGAGATGAAGAATTCTCTAGATTGGGGTACGTTTTGACCTAGATTTTAAAATAGAAATGAAATTATTCAAATCAGAGGGCAGAGAGAGAAATATTACCAGGAAAGAGAAACAGCATGTGAAAGGTACAAAGTTGGGCAAGTGGTGGAAATAACCAGGAAGAAGTGAAAATTTTAGTTTAGCATAGTGTATTTTAGCAGAATAATACAAGATAGTGCAGAAAATGAGTATGTACCTATTTTAAGATCTTTGTATGGTGATCTAAAGAATTTAAAATTTATCCTTTAGGTTAGCTTAAAACTAAAAGAGATGCTTTTGGCAGGACTAATTTTGCCTTAAGGAATGTTATTTAAGCAATAGAGTAGAGGATGAAAGGACAGAAGTGAGACTCTTATAGCCAAAATATGAAAAAGGAAACTGATGTACAGGCAAGGAGACATTAGCATAGAGGAAGTAGTTTCAAATCCATAAGGATGTCTGGGATAATAGTCTTCAAAGAATAAATAGAATGGGAGTAGAAAAGGAATAAAGACAGAATCCTATGGATGAACAATATTTCAAGGATGTGACAGATGAAATGAGATAGATTGTCTGGGGAGAAAAATTTGGAAAGAGTCAAGGTGAATGGGAATTAAACATCTCCATCTTCTGTGACAGGCACAGAGAAGGTAAGTGGTCCCATGCAGGAAAGCAGTTTCTTTGCTATTCACCATGCTTATTTACTGCTTATTAATTCAAGGATCTGATTTAATTATTGTCACATCAAAAGTGAGGCACAAGGTCTTCAATGACCTTCAATTTCTTCTAGAAATTAGAAGCTAAGAAAGCTTCAAAGGTTTGCCTAAGATCACACGGGCGCATGAGGAAAGTAGAGCAGCAGGAAGACAGTAAGTTAAGTGAGCTCTTCCATGAATTTTATTTTTTCTGTAAAGACCGGAACCTGGAAAAAGAGAATTCAAGCATAGGATATATGTTGGGAATAGGCTATCTAGAAAGCGTGAAAGAGACTTTTCCAGAGAAAGTAAAATTGTTGCTGGACCCTGTGTAGGTGGGAAGCTCTGACCTCAAAAGTAATTCCAATTTTCATAACTGTGGTTTTCTGCAGTAGTGTTTGTATTTTGAGAGCAGGAACAGAGAATACACTCATGAACCTTGTATTTTATCAGTTTTGCTCTGATGAGGGATTTCCATGGACTCTTTAGATCAAGGTCATAACATGAAATACTTATAGGAATTTGCTAGGCAACTAAAATTTGAGGCACTTGGCCATTGGCCCCCTGGGAAAGATGGAGCTGTGAAGAACTGGAAATTTAAATAACCCTGCAAGTTATTGCTGTGAGAAGCCTGGGTCACAAGATATAAGATCTTCAAAATTTGCCAAAGAGAACAAAAATGCACATTTTAACAAAAAGGCTTATTTTAAAATATTTGCTTTTTTAAAAAAAGTGTACTTCATAAATAACCTCCAGTCCTAGTTTGTGACTTGGAGTTGAAGTGACGCTCCTTGTGAACTTAAAAAAAAGCTAATCATATATCAAATTCAACAAATGTTTTCAGTGTCATGTAGTACATTCATATGTTAGTCCTACCAGAATAAAGTTTCGCCCAAGATTTGGACACCATTCAGAAAATATTTAAAGAAGTTTGCTTCATGACTTGACTGTAACCAAACCTGAATCCAGAGACCATCTGGGAGTTGGGATGTCATCATAGTTTCTGTTATGTTTCCTGTATTCTGGTAAATCACATTGAAATGGGAAGACGTAACTAGTCAAAATTTTCCCATACTCTACACAGTGACAGTCTTCTGGGAGACCTAGGGAAAAACATATTTTAAAACAGCTGAAATTTTAGCTTGACATTTCTCAAAACTTTTTTCCTATATGAGTAATAAAAAGCTGAATATATTATACAAGATAACACTGAGAGAAGATTAATAAAATATTTTTCTCATCTTCTACATGCATGCCCCTTGTGCTATGTACTGGAAAGACAGAGGTTCAAATCATCTTTCCCTGGGACTTAAAATAGTAGAAAAAGCACAGATCAGAACTGAACATTCTCCAGGTCTTGTCACTTGCATACAAATGTATTCAGATGACATAGCACTACTTAGAGTAAATCTGGAGCAGAAATAACTCTGGCTTCTGACTGATTTCAGTTTCACTCGTTCCTGGTTTAGAGATAATAGATTAGTATTAAATGGAAATAAGTCAAGGTCATGGTTTTTTGGTCATAAGTGAAATTCATCAGCCTCAGCCTTTTTTCCTATATCTCCTCTGACTTCTGCTGAAACTTTTTCTATTCAGATGACTTATGTGGAGAATTTGAGTAGTATTTCTGTAGTAGGCTTCAATATGATATTCACGGTCCTTAGTAAGAAAATTACACTACCTGTCAAATTGATGTTCAAATGCTACCATGCCTTTATGGGACAGCTTTGCTCTCCTTTGATATTATATGTTTCCAATAGAGCAGACAGATTTGTTTCAAGTTGAGATGAGACATTCATTATTAACTCTAAACGGTTTCATTGGCTGATTAGTTTGCTCTCCAGTCAAGTTCTGAACACTCACATTTCTTTTAACTGTTTTTGATCCACTAATAATTTCTTTTCTAATAGCTTCAATTTTTCCATCTTCCTATGTCTGGAAAGCATTTTTTATTTCCTTATTTAGCAGAGAGAAAATGGCACTTCCTGACCTTCATCGTCCCTTTATCTACGTGGGGATAGCAATTATAGGCTGAGGAGCTTTGTTTTTTTTTTTTTTTCTAAGACACATAGGTTTTTGACCAAAACAACATCTTGCTTGCAATAAAACATGACTAAAGATCCCTTTTATATA
The DNA here is from genome assembly GCA_006410675.1 of Oreotragus oreotragus. Taxonomy (NCBI): domain Eukaryota; kingdom Metazoa; phylum Chordata; class Mammalia; order Artiodactyla; family Bovidae; genus Oreotragus; species Oreotragus oreotragus. Next base: position 771,535 of record SJYX01023282.1, on the reverse strand, counting down.
ACCTGGAGAATGACAGTGACAGAGATGGTGGGAAAAGGGTGTTCTTAGAAGTTTTTGGGCAATGCAATGTCACGCTGTCAGGAAGGGTTGTTCAGGCATCCTCAGGCTGGTGGCAATGTGATAGATCTATGACCATCTAAACTGACCAAGGTTTGAGCTATGGTAGAGGTAAGGCCCAGGACAGAGTGTCCAGAAGAACTTCATTTGATGTAAATAGATGTCAAGCATGACTAGTACAGTGAGCTATGAATTCTGTTTGGCAGGGTTCTCTTTACTACCCCTTGATGGTTGTGTGACCTTGGGAAGGTTATTAACATTCTGTGACTCAATATTCTAATTTGCATAGTGATAATATGTGTCACCAAAAATCCTTAGAAGTGTAATGGTGAGAAACAAAATGTCATTTAAAGTCACAAATATTTATAGATGCTGCTATCTTCTAAGGGCATACACTTTTTTCCCTTAAAAAAGTTTCTCCTTTTGCCATTTGGTTGGGAAAAAAAATTTGAACATGAGGGTATGTGGGAAAGCCAGGATTCTATAGTAAGGCCATGAATGCTAAAACTGCTCCGCATGATAAAGTAAAAAGTTTGAAATTTCTGGAAGGAAATGAGGGGCCTGGGAGAACCTGAGTCGTGAGGAATCCAGAAGCTGGGGTGTAGGATGGGTGTAGAAGCTGTGGTCAATGAATGCAAATAAGAGCAAAAAGTATGTGCTCAGACTCAGACTCTGACTCCAGGCTGCCTCATTTTACTCTTTATTAGCTCTGTGGACTTTGAGCAGCTTTATTAGGGTTTTTTGTACCTCAGTTTCCTCACCCATAAAATGAGAATTATAATAAAATCTATCTCATAGAATTGCCGTGAAAATTAAATAAATTGATATGGAAAGAGTGGAGATCCATGCTTGGAACATAGTGTTAGATGTGGTATGTAATATATTTTCCCAAAATCTAAATTATTAAATTTAGAATGATATCATGTGATTGGTAGTGGGAAAGGGGATGGTGGTAAGATAAGATGTGAGGGATGGTTTCAACAAGATGGTTCAGCAGAGGTGAACTCTCCTGACCTGGGTAAACTCAAAATCCTATGTTATTCCTAATCTTTTGTCAGATAATGGTTGCATCAAACCATGGAGACACATATATCAATGACAAAATATAATCGTCAGAAACAGGGCAGCCTGAATCTAGATCTGCACTGCCCAATAGAAACATAATATGAGTCACAAACCCAATTTTAACTTTTGAGAGCCACATTTCAAAAAGTAAAGAGACAAATGACTTTAAATAAATATTTATAGAACACCACATGCAAAAATTTATGATTTCAATACATGATCAATATAAAAGTTATTAAAAGTATAAGTTATATTCTTTTCTATGTGCCAGGTCTTCCAAATCTGGTGTGTGTTTTAATTTACAGCACAGTCTCAATTCAGCCTAGGCATATTTTTGGTGTTAGGTAGCCACAAGTGGCTATTGGCTATTATACCAGACTGCACAGAGCTCAGTTAAGGAACAGAAATACACAGATGTCATTAAGGACATAAAAGATCTATTGCTAAATTCTCTCCAGTCAACAGAGCTTTCAGCCCCTGCACACTCATCATTTGAGTTTAAAAGGATACAGTAGACGCATTAAGACTACTTTTCTCATCCTTAGAACAGATAAATTCTGAGGTAAGCATCCCATTCTATGATTTCTTCCAGGTACATTTATATACAACTGAGTTGAATTCACTTGAAGCATCAAGAAATGCACATGTTAGTACAAGTAAAGATCTGATCACATTTAACTATGCCTCCACTAATCCAAAGTTGTAAAATCTTTGTTAATCTGCTTCCCTAAACTTGGGATACTGTGAGAAACTATTAGAAAATTGCAACCTCATCCTCAGAAACTGTACATGTTAAAAGAATGAATATTCAACAAAAGTCTGTCAATGACCATAAGTACAAAGTAAATACTAAAGAATTTTAAAATCAAGTAGTAATAAATATTCTTGGGGAAAAATCTAGGTTTGCCAAAGACTATTTCTTGTTAAAGAATGATACTTTATAACATGCCCAATTATTTGTTATATGATTTCTGTGCAAATCTTTATAATTGTACAAAGCCTGTTGTCCTTCACTAACCCCTGGAGTTTGCTCCATTGTGGACATGAGTTTGAGCAAACTCCAGAAGATAGTGAAGGACAGGGAAGCCTGGTATGCTACAGTCCATGGGGTCACAAAGAACTGGACACAATTTAGTGACTGAATAACCGCCACCAATCCTAAAATGTGCCTGTCTAAATTTATCCAAAATCAACCAGAGGAACCCATTTGAACTTGTTGTTCTACCTAAATAACATTAGATTTTATATCTAAATACCAGTAGTTCTCAATACACATGTGATGATATGTATATATACAAATTAAAAATATTTAACTGAGTTCCTTTTAGGCAGAAATTATGTTTCAAGAGAATACTGAAGTACAAACATAGGTTATACTATGTAAGATTAACACCCCAGCTAATCAATCAAAATGAATAATAGGAATATGTAGTGAGCCATATTATCTGAAAACTACAAGAGTCCTTTCAAGACAGCGACCTAAATCCAAAGATTAAGTAACCGATTAAAAACCTTACAATTATTATCAGAATCAAGAATAAGCCTATATTTCTTACCTAGTCTCCCTAGTGATTTTCCAAGTACGTTATTACTACTCGTAGTACAGTAACTAATTTTGATCAAAGAAATCAAAGGAACTGATCGTCTGGAAAGTTAGGGAGAAACAGTTGTAAACAGTCTCTGTTCAAAACAAATGCAACTCTTTGGTCATTGTTTCTGTTTATTTCTATGTTTATGGAAATGCCTGTTAAATAAGATAATGTATATAAAGCCCTTAGCAAAATGCCTGGTCCATAGTTCATACTTGATAAACTATTATTTTCATCATTGTCAGCCTTGCATTGGACTTTTCTACATCAGAGATGTATGAGTGATAACACTCACAGGCACAGATCTTCAATCCTGAAGGACAATGCATATCTATTTGTGAAATAATCTAAAGCCCTGTAATGGGTGTCATTAAATCTTGTCTACCTGAGGCAGTATAAATCATTCGGGTAAATGAACCAATTAAAAACCAATTACCAACACTGTCTGATGATGGAAGGTTGAGGAATGGAGGGAAAGGCTGATATGGCCTCCCCGAAGCTGGTAGGGAGACTCTACCCCTGAGGTTCCAGGGAATGGATTTGACAAGATGGTTAGATTGTGGCTGTTCTTCTCAGAGCCATTAACACCTTCATTTCTTTTAAAAACAAATGCATGCTGGCTAACTACAAAAATGGACTGCATTGAGCAAGTGATCCTGTACATGATGGCTTTCTATTTGACATTGTATTCATTTGGTTTGAAATTTACTTGGAGCAAATAATTATCCTTTGAATATCATCTGAATTTGGGTCTCTGATTTAAGATTCTTCAAATCAGTATAAGCCCTATAATTATGACTTCTTTTTCAAGGTGAGAAAATTTGTTTAAATCAGATGGGCAGTCTTAATGGAAGCTGAAATCACTATTTCAGTGGCAAATTTATTTGATACAGTTGAGGGAAAATTGAACAGATATTCTGGGGTGGTTGTTTTACAATAGGCCAATAATTCATTGCTTCAAATAGAGTTTTAATTTTTCATGCATATTTTCAATGGCACAAAACACATTCATATACCAGCTATAAATAAGTGTAGAAATCATTTTTGTTATCATATGTAAGAAAATCAGGTCAATGTTTTCCCTTCATGTATATAAAAAAGAAAACTTTAGTCTACTTTATTATTGATATGTAGTTCTCAGGTCCTATGCTTTTATCTGTACTTTCTCCATTTCCAGTCATTGTAACACATTGACAATAGAAAAACATTTCCAGGGTTTGTCTCCTACATTGGGTTTCTCTTCACTTTACACAACTGGATCCTTAATGTGCATGTATTGCCTCTCACACTGCATTTTATTAGCATCCTAATAATGAAAACAATTCCCCTAAGGCAGTGGCTCTTAATCTTTAACCCACACTGGAATCAACTAGGGTGCTATTTTAAAGATGTTTCTTTCACTCAGCAGAGATTTTGATGAGTCCAGGCTGGGGCCCAGGAATGTGCATTTCAGCGCTTAGTCATTCTAAGTGTATATGATGTAGAGGCCTGATGGTTGTGCTGTGCTGTGCTTAGTCGCTCAGTCGTGTCCAACTCTTTGCATCCTATGGACTGCCAGGCTGCCAGGCTGCTCCATCCGTGGGGATTCTTCAGGCAAGAATACTGGAGTGGGTTTCCATTCCGTCCTCTAGGAGATCTTCCCAACCCAGGTATCAAGGCCAGGTATCCTGCATTGCAAGGGTTTGTCTCCTACATTGGGTTTCTCTTCACTTTACACAACTGGATCCTTAATGTGCATGTATTGCCTCTCACACTGCATTTTATTAGCATCCTAATAATGAAAACAATTCCCCTAAGGCAGTGGCTCTTAATCTTTAACCCACACTGGAATCAACTAGGGTGCTATTTTAAAGATGTTTCTTTCACTCAGCAGAGATTTTGATGAGTCCAGGCTGGGGCCCAGGAATGTGCACTTCAGCGCTTAGTCATTCTAAGTGTATATGATGTAGAGGCCTGATGGTTGTGCTGTGCTGTGCTTAGTCGCTCAGTCGTGTCCAACTCTTTGCATCCTATGGACTGCCAGGCTGCCAGGCTGCTCCATCCGTGGGGATTCTTCAGGCAAGAATACTGGAGTGGGTTTCCATTCCGTCCTCTAGGAGATCTTCCCAACCCAGGTATCAAGGCCAGGTATCCTGCATTGCAGACATATTCTGTACCATTTGAATCACCAGGGAAGCCCAAGAAAACTGGAGTGGGTAGTCTATCCCTTCTCCAGTGGAACTTCCCAACCTAGGAATCGAATCAGGGTCTTCTGCATTGCTGGTGGATTCTTCACCAACTGAGCCACCAGGGAAGCCCTCTCTGTTACTTATAGAAAAATATTGTCCCTAAACAAGTCCATTCTGGCTTAAAGTAGCAAATCTGCTTGGTATTTGTTACCTTCTCTGACCACACATTTTAGATTCCCGTTCTTGTCTAAAATGACCACGCCAATCATCCATTATTCAGGGGAATTGGTCTGGTTGTTGAAGACATGCATTCTACTCTTGCTCTGTTTTCACCAGAAAACTCAGTTGCAAGTGTAAGAAACTCATTTGAATAAGCTTAAATGCAGAAAGAAATTTATTTGAAAGGTACCAAGATATCTTAAGGAGTTCATAATGCTCAAACTACCGCACAATTGCACTTGTCTCACACGCTAGTAAAGTAATGCTCAAAATTCTCCAAGCCAGGCTTCAGCAATACATGAACCGTGAACTTCCAGATGTTCAAGCTGGTTTTAGAAAAGGCAGAGGAACCAGAGACCAAATTGCCAACATCCGCTGGATCATCAAAAAAGCAAGAGAGTTCCAGAAAAANTGAATGGTTAAGAAATCACCCCTTGTGTGCGTGCTAAGTCACTACAATTGTGTCCAACTCTTTCCAACGCTATGGACCATAGCTCACTAGGCTCCTCTGTCCATGGGATTCTCCAGGCAAGAATACTGGAGTGGGGTGCCATGCCCTCCTCCAGGGGATCTTCCCGACCAGGGATCGAACCTGTGTGTCTTAAATCTCCTGCCCTGTGTGTCTTAAATCTCCTGCACTGGCAGGCAGGTTTTTTACCACTACCGCCACCTGGGAAGCCTGAGAAATCACCCCAGCTAACTGTAAAAAACCCACACTGCTCACAAATATTCCAAAATAAGACCTATCTCCAACCTTCCTCACTGATTCCCACGAGACTTACAGCCAACTCCCCTATTTGATACCTGCCTCATGAAACCTCAGGCCCATCTCCTTTTCTTTAAGACACTTTTCATTAACGAGCATTTTCCCTATTGCAGTAGCCTGATAAAGTCATCTCCTTAATTGTCCAGTGCATTGTGTCTTTCACTATCTTAAATCCCAAGGTTAAGCTTCCAAAATGGGGAGGAAGAGCAGGGAAGCCTATCCTAAAAAATAATCCTCAAGGCAAGATTAACTTAGGAGGGCACTTACTATAATATAATTGTTCCATGAACTTTTTAAGTGCAGAAATATTGATGATGTTGTGGAAATAACATACAAATGAAGTTCTGACTCCTTTTTCTCTAGATTTGGGTTGCTCTGTAAAGGGGAAGCCAGGGTGGAATTTCCTAAGTAAAACTCATTTCCGTTTCCATTGCACTTGAAAGGGATTTCACTTAGAGAGTCTTTGTGATCTGAAAGCCCCTGGGGTTCTTTTGTGTCTGTTATACAAAATGGCCCACTAGCTTTGCTACTGGCTGATGTGAGCTGACAACTTCTCCAGGAAGGGTTAGGTAAGGGTCCACCAGCTCTTTGGCCATGAAGGGACAGCTTCTTCAGGTCTGAAGGAGGGCCGAGAGTTGAGTCCTTGGATGCTGTGCTGCTCTCCTGGTGGTACCTGTCAGGTAGAATTTATAGTTAAACATAATATTCAGAATTTAACAGAAAGGAACAAAGAGAGAACCCAGTGGCCCATTGCAGCAGTTCGAGTCTGAAAGGAAAAGTCTTCACATAAAGGGAATGCTTGTTAGGAGAAAGGAGCGATTTACTCTTACCTGCTAGGAGTTATGGTACAATTCTTTAGCATATACTCCTGCTTTCCAAAATAGAATCTACCCTATATCATTTAAAGAGGATTTTTTTTTTTTTTTTNACATAAAGGGAATGCTTGTTAGGAGAAAGGAGCGATTTACTCTTACCTGCTAGGAGTTATGGTACAATTCTTTAGCATATACTCCTGCTTTCCAAAATAGAATCTACCCTATATCATTTAAAGAGGATTTTTTTTTTTTTTTTACATCTAAAGCATTATGCCTGTCCTTCACAGAGCCCAATACTCCTAGTGAAAGGACTTTTCATTCTAGTTTTGAAACTTGATTGTTCTTTCATTGTGCATTTCTGATGGATACCATAAAGAAAAAACTATTCATATGGAGAGATGTGACGAGAGATTTTCTTAAAGGGTGTTTTCTTTGACTCATGTTTTGCTAATACTCTTCTGATTTTTCCAATATCATTGCAATAGCATCAGCAGCTTTTTTCAGAATCAATCTTTTGTCCCATCTTTTGTCTTCCCTGTTCTCTCCAGCTCACCATGACCCACTTCTTTTCTCTGCAGCCCAAGGAAGCAAGTGGCAGAGGCTAAGAAGTTGCAGAATATGAGATCCAAGTTTCCAGGCTCTGCCACTCAGTAGTTATGTGACTTTGACTGACCTAAGCCTTAATTTCCTAATTTTAAAATAGGAACCAATAGAACCATCTCATTGGGTTTCTGTGAGGATTAAGTAAGAAAATACATGCAATACTCAATAGATGCTAGCTATTAACCACTCAGTAGGTACTAGCTATTAATATTACCCTATTTTGTCTTGAATTGCTGGTTTATCATTTTATATTAATTTTTCTTGTCTCCCTTACGAGACTGGAACCTCTATGAAAGTTGGAAACCACTTTGTTTTTATTTGTTCTTAATTTAAAACAGGTGTAGAATTCATTCATCATCTGTACAATGCTATGAACTAGGCTGACATTCAACTCTCAGCTCCCTCTTCCACTGACTTTACATATGTGTACATATATGCACGTGCACATACACGTATGAACATACAAGTGCTCAAAAAGTGATAGTTTTTCTTTATTCTTATAGATGATATTTTCTAAAATTTTCTCTATGGGAATTGAATTAAATAGCCAGTGCACAGAATATGTTAGATAATGTTATGAAATTAGGTTAAAATGCTCATTTTAGGCACAACTTATGTTAAACTAAGATCATGGCATCCAGTCCCATCACTTCATGGCAAATAGATGGGGAAACAGTGGAAACAGTGACAGACTTTATTTTGGGGGGCTCCAAAATCACTGCAGATGGTGACAGCAGCCATGAAATTCAAAGATGCTTGCTCCTTGGAAGAAAAGCTATGACCAACCTAAGCAGCATATTAAAAAGTAAAGACATCACTTTGCCAACAAAGGTCCGTCCAGTCAGAGCTATGGTTTTTCCAGTAGTCACGTATGGATGTGAGAGTTGGACTATAAAGAAAGCTGAGCACTGAAGAACTGATGCTTTTGAACTCTGGTGTTGGAGAAGACTCTTGAGAGTCCCTTGGACTGCAAGGAGATACAACCAGTCCATCCTAAAGGAAATCAGTCCTGAATATTCATTGGAAGGACTGATGCTGAAGCTGAAAGTCCAGTACTTTGGCCACCTGATGCAAAGAACTAACTCACTGGAAAAGACCCTGATGCTGGGAAAGGTTGAAGGCAGGAGGAGAAGGGGACAACAGAGGATGAGATGGTTGGATGGCATCACCGACTCAATGAACATGAGTTTGAGTAAGCTCCGGGTGTTGGTGGTGGACAGGGAGGCCTGGCATGCTGCAGTCCATGGGGTTGCAAAGAGCTGGACACAACTGAGCGACTGAACTGAACTGATCTTAAAGGTCAGCAAAATGATTTCAGGTAATTACAGAAAGGTCCACTTGAAGTGACTGTAATTTATTCAGTTGTATGAAAAATTTATTATTTTAGAGAGTTAAAAGAGTTTCTAACAAGGATTACCTTTTTGACAGCATAAATTAAAATGCCATAGACATTATAGCTTCACCAATTAAGCAAGCCAACCGTAAAGCTAAACTGTATTTTTCATTTAAAATTCAGTAATACCTGCTCTTAGTAGTCTGATTAAAGAGTAGTTCATTACTAAGCAAGAGTTCTAGAACCTTGAATTTCCACACTAGTCGACTTCATATTTATAGTACTAGGTTGCTAAAAGTCAAGTGTTTTTCTAATGAGCTGATTATGTATCTCTAGGGAGAGCCCAGCCATAAAGGAGTAAGCAATGAGAGAACTGGAAAAGATAACTCCAAGATCAAAATTATGCACAAATGACTTTTCTCCTTTTCCCCCTCCACATCAAACACAGCCACATTCACTCCTTGAGGCTGAAACCATCAAGTTAAAGCCACAGTCCAAAAAGCAACAGGCAACATTAAACAGCTTCAGAAAAATCCATTAGATGCAAGGTTGACTAAGAATACAGAGTACATATATGCTAGCATATTGATTCTATCAAGAAATGAGGAAAATGGTAAGTAGAATTTATTTAGCTTCTTTCTCATCTTTTTCAAAAGTTTTAAAATCAAACACACAAAAATAATTATTTGATTGTAAAAACTCTTAAGAAGGAAGAGAAAGAAGTTAAATACGAAAATGGGGAATTTAGTTTTCATAGAGAGCAAAGCACCTATTCAAGGAAGTAGTCAGATTAATGTACAAAATAGAAAAAACAAGCAGAACAATAAAGAGCAATGATTCTTCCATAAAAAAAATTATATAGGCCTAGATCTTAAGATGTAGAATTTCAGCTCTCCTGAATTAAAAAATTCCCCATGAAGGCTCTACTAAAGCAGAATTGGTGGACTATAAGCAATTTTATGTAAAATAATTCAAAACTGGAAAGCAATTATCAGTATTTAAGTGTAATCAAGAGGCTGGCAGTCACCAGTAACAAACTCATCATGTGACCCAGAGTCACATAACATAATATTCAACACAGTTAGCACTCTGAATAGTATATTTTATGGCAACCCACTCCAGTATTCTTGCCTGGAGAATCCCAAGGACAGAGCTGCCTGGCAGGCTACAGTCCACAGGGCTGAAAAGAGTCTGACATGCCTGAAGCATCTTAGCACACACACATGCCAAATTATTGCACAATAGCATTTTTTATTAGCTTTTAAAGAAAGTATTTACTTATTTTAACTTTGGCTGTGCTGGGTCTTCATTGCTGCGTGAGCTTTTCTCTGGTTGTGGCAACCAGGGGCTACGGTCCAGTTGTAGTATACAGGCTTCTCATTGTGGCAGCTTTTCCTATTGTGGACCACAAGCTCTAGTGCACGGGCGTCAGCAGTTGTGGCACATGGGCTCAGGAGTTGCAGCTCCGGGGCTCTAGAGCACAGGCTTGGTAGTTGTGGCACACCGACTTAGTTGCTTCTCAGCATGTGGGGTCTTCCCAGACCAGGGATTGAACTCCTCTCCTGCACTGGCAGACAGATTCTTTACCACTTAGCCACCTGGGAAGCCCACACAATAGCATTTTTATTCTGTAAATACCATATTATTAGTGAGAGTAGAAAAGAGGGAAGTTTTTCTGTTCCAAGACTTGATCAGGATTCTGAGGATGCCGAATAGATTATTGTTTAGTGACTGACTTACAGATAATTAGCAATAACAACAGAGCTAAGTTTAATAGGGATTTACTAAATGTCACACACAGTTCAAGCACTTTACATGTACAGTTGACCCTTGAACAACATGAGGTTGGGGCGCTGACCCTCTGCACAGTTGAAAATCAACACATAACACTTTAGAGTCACCCCTCTGTATCCAAGGTTCCATATCTGAGGATTGTGTAGGACTGTATTACGTACCTATTAAAGAAATATGCATATAATTAAACCCACAGAGTTCAAACCTGTGTTGTTCAAGGGTCAACCGTACGTGATTTAGTTCTTTATGTATCATCCCTGTGGGATAGGCACCATTGTGAGCCTCATCCTACAATGAGGAGTGAAGCCCTGGTAAGGTGAAATAGTCCAAGACAGAGTTCAGACTTGAGGTTATCCAGTGTGACTACTGAGCCTCTGTGTTTTTCTCTACTATGCAGAAAAGAATAACACAGCTCCCTTTTTCTAGTTTCTGCCAAGAAATGTTTCTTCTTAGAGAAAGATATAAGGTTCAACTTCTTGATTGTCTTTTTCCCTTCTATTTTGCTAATGATATTAAGTGCTGCACATTCTCAAATCATAAGGATGCCAAGGTGGTCACCTCTGTCATGTGGTGGTGGTTCAGTCACTCAGTCATGTCTGACTCTTGCAACCCCATGGCCTGTAGCCTCCCAGGCTCCTCTGTCCATGGGCTTCTCCAGGCAAGACTACCGGAGTGGGTTGCTATTTCCTTCTCCAGGGGATCTTCCCAACCCAGGGACTGAACCCGGGTGAATTCTGTTTATTAAACAGATCGGTTTCTTCAGTTCATCCTTCTACTTGCCATGCCCTATGGTTAGAAAGTCTGCTTTTAAGCCTCCATGAGCTAGATATTAGTAGAGGCTATAAACAGATGTAAGTTTAGATCAAAATCCACCCTAGTGGGTATAAGCTGAGCAGATCTAGAATGAAGGCTAAGCACTGTCACTCTTTTCCTTTTGGATTATTCAGGGTGAACTCAGTTGAATTTATATAAATCTGACTCTGTGCCAGCACTGTAAAAATGTTCTGTTGATCTCTGTTTTCCTTTTATATGTGCAAGCAATAGGCAGTCTTTTCCCCGCCAGCTTTAGGGGACTCTTAAGTAGGTCACAATAAACTTTTCCTCAAGGACCGTTTTGAGGAGACATCTGCTTGGGTTTTCTCCTGTAAAATGTCTGAGTACATAGAACTATCCACTAATGAAGCTATACTAAAGATAGAGAAACCGAAGTACTGAATCTCATTATCAGAGATCATCGCTAGTCTGTTTTCCATCCCTCAGGTGTTAAAAGGTCTGTTGTTTACTATTACCTTGAAAAGTAATCATATTTATGTCAGTCTGATGTCCCAAGATAACTGCTTCCTTCTTGTGACCTGCAGCTTCTCATAATTAGGCCTAAAACTTTATACCACAGAGGTGTTTCACAGCCCTCTACACGATAACATTCTTTAGCCCTCTAATTAGTGTTTATCATAGCCTGCCTTTTGTTTACACTTTTGACTCAAATGTTTAATGACGAAGATGGTAGTCCTAGACAATTATGTATACCCCGACCTATTTTCACTCCTCTCCTCCATACATGGAGCGCACAGAACCTGCCATGTTTTTAAACCTCTTGGTTATGGTGGATATTTTCAGCAGCGAATCATTTATTCAAACTAGGCATCAGAGACTTCCAGGATTTTTTTTTTTTTTTTTGGTTGTGGTGGGTCTTCATTGAAGCTCTCAGGCTCTTCGTTGCTGTGCGTGGGTTTTCTCTAATAGAGGCATGCAGGCTTCTCGTTGCTGTGGTTTCTGTTGTTGCAGAGCACAGGCTTTAGGGCACATGGGCTTCAGTAGTTCTGGCACACAGGCCTACTTGCCCCGTGGCATGTGAGATCTTAGTTCCCAGACCAGGGATCAAACCTGTGTCCCCTGCACCGGCAGGCAGACTCTTAACCACTGGACCACCGGGGAGGTCCCAGGATTTTTAAATTTGGTGCAAGAAAGTATGTGAGTTAGCCACCATGTGGTGGTGGGAGCAGTAAAAAGTGAATTTAAGACAGCTGTTGACTTTGCTGTCCCAAAGAGGACATGTTATTCAGTGAAAGAAAATGAAGCTGATCCACAAACATCCCAGGAGACAGAGACAAGGTTCTGTGGCACTCAAGTCCCCAGTTCCAGGTATGCCTAATCCAACTTCATGCTTACCATTCCTACATTACTGTGCTGTGGTTTCTAACTTTTGCTGATTTTTCTCACTGTTGTACATCTGAAATCAATCACAGAGCCCAACAAATAGAATATACCAGATTTAACAGGTAAGATAGATGGATCTACATTTATATCTATATATATCTACTGAATGAATATTGAATAACATGCATTGCCCTCTAATTCCAATATTGCCTAAATTCCCCTTTTAACCTATGTTGGACATCAGCCACTTTTAACAGAGTTCTAACCTCCAAGATAACCTACAACAACATACATTACTTCTAAATCTCTTTAATTTTTCTAAAATGGAAGAAGCTAATGAGGCTATCAGAGTGGTCTAGAAAAATTAGGACACTGTACATCAAATGTGAAATGAAGAATGTTGAATCTGAGAGCATGTGGGGCTATCCACTGGCACGGCTCCTCCCTCAATACTTCCAGTTACGCAAGCCGTGTTAGGAACATCACTTAGTGCCTTGAGATAGGAAGGCAGAGACCCCTCCTCCAAGAATCTAGTAACTTATGATGCTCAGGGTAACAATGGAATTGCAACCTCTTAGAACATGGCTTCTTATCACATGGATTTAGATCAAATCATGCTCCTCTAAGCTTATCTGACACAAGCCAGGCTTCCTAAACCAATACTTTTTCTTTTGGTGAGGGAAAAAAGTTATAATAGTGACATTAAGGTTTAGAAGACCTTTGTACATCATTGTGCAGCGAGAGAAGGTATGAGAGTAAGTACAGTGGGAAAAGGACCCTCCCCAGTATCCTGAGTTATTACACAGCATGGTGCACTACAGGTCTGTGTGTACTTCCCAAGTAGGAGTTCACTTTTTCTTTGCAGCATTTTACAGTGTTTTCCTAACCTGACTATTCCCCCCATGTCATACCTGACTTTCAGGGCCCCAACACACCTTAATTTTCCCCCTGCCTGTCATCCCCTGAATCAGAGCTCTTAGACTCCTATGCTCCCCTCCTCCTTCTAGTGTCTAGATACTTAAAGTGTGTAATAGAACCATACTTTGAATTGTGCAGCTTAGGAAACTCCTTTTTAAATTTACACGTTCCATTTTTTTTCCTGCTTCTATCATAGCTTCTACCATTCCCACAGCTGCAATATCTGAATCACCATGTGTGATTCCTTCAGCTGTCACCTGACATCTTGACTCCTCCCCAAACTGAATAAAACCTTTCTCCTCATTAAATCTCTCTGACAATTTGTTCAAACTCATTGAGGACACTTAGCATGCGTACTCTGCAGTATCTTCACTTATGCAAATATCATATGTCCTGGTTAGAATCAGCTTCTCAAGGGTAGGAACTATATCTTATTCATTGTTGTATCTATTACAGGGACCAACTTCCTACTACACAGAATCAGAGTTCAGGTGTTTTCAAATTTGATTTTAATCACTTACTTATATTGAGACACTGTATATTCCATTGAAATGGGAAAATTTATAGTTTATAACTAACTAGATTTGAATTTAGAAGAAAGCTTCCCCAAATACCTTCATAATTATGTATATGAGATAAACAGAACTCAATTCGAAGATTTTAGTAGAGTTAAAAGCACTTTAAAAAGCCAATTTAAATGTAAAATAAATTTTGGTCAGCAAGCTAAAAACATAAACCAACAATCTCACCTGAAAATGGATTCATTCAGACTGTTAGCTTTTTTGCCTCTCCAAAAGACAGGCCCATTATTCTCTTCTTTGACTAAGGAAAAAAGAAAAGTTAATTGGTCATTAATTACATCGTTTGATTGAGCTTATAGAGTTACAGGTACTGATCTGATGACTCTGTTTATTTAGCTGCATTGAGTCTTAGCTGTCTCATGCAGATCTTTCATTGCGGCAGACGGACTCTCTAGTTGTTGCTCAGGCTCAGTAGTTGTGGCGCTTGGGCTGCCTGAACCCTAAAGGAAGGCTCCTCACAGGCTATTCAGTCCCTGGAGCAGGCCCCCGGGTTTCTTCCACTATTTGGCTCTTCTCTTCTCCCTTTGGATTCCCTAAGAGGCTCCAAAATCTTTTCAATAAATTGTCTTTGGCATTAAGGCAGAATCAAATTATTTGTACTTGCAAGCTAATAACCTTTACTAATACGTGAGTCTGAGTGAACTCCAGGAGTTGGTGATGGACAGGGAGGCCTGGCGTGCTGTGATTCATGGGGTCGCAAAGAGCTGGACATGACTGAGCGACTGAACTGAACTGAATACGTGTTTAGGACCCCAGTCATCACAGGCGCTTGAAATAGTAGGCATTTCACAAATTTGGTACTCAATGTGATACAAAAACACCTTTGGTTTTTGCTAGAATTAAGTAGAACATATTAGTAGAACCCCTGTAGCCTAGGGGTCAGACAAGTTTGAGCCTATCTCTTCTTCAGGACTACATGTTACAGGATATCTAGGAGGTGAGCCACAGGAGTCATATTTACAGAGCAGTACCTAACCCAGAAACAGGCAGCTTGGAGAAATGGAGACAGAGTACAGCACTGCTGGCGTGCTGGACGGGGCAAGAGTGCTGGGGCTGCTTCACTAAGAAGCTGATACTGCCTACAGTCAGCCTGTGCCTAGCGAGGCTCAAGTTGTCTCTTAAACCTGATTTCATCCAAGTTCACCAACCGAACTTGGACTTTCTCTTTTTGTGTATGAAGACACTAAGAGGTTGTGACAAAACTTTAGTGTCAATGTCCCTGCCTCTCTATATTAGCTTTTTAATTTGTAACAAGGAGTGGCTGAACTTAGGATCATCTGTTCTCCACTGAGAAATGAAGTATGGCTAGAGTTGTGTTTCAGCACTTGGTGGGATGTCTGGTCTCCTGGATGCCAGTGACTGGAACCCGGCAAGGCTATACTGGCAATAAAGACAAGACAGCCTGAATACAGATAATAGAGAGATCTGCCCCTGTGTTATCTCGTGTGAACCAGCAGTCTTCAATCTTCTTCAGTTGCTTAGGTAGGAAGTCCTTCAGTCGTTCAGCACAGTGTGTGTCTGATGGTACATCGTGCTGGTCAGCTGAGGAATACTTTCATAAGCGACATGCCAAAAAGAACAAACCTGCTGTTTTGCCTGTAGGAGGTTTGATTATATTTGTCAAATCCTATTCCTGTGGGGAAGACCAACAAGCTTATGTATTGATAAAAATTATCCAGAGACTTCCCTGGCAGTCCAGTGGCTAGGAGTCTGTGCTCCCAATGCAGTGGGCATGGGTTCCATTCCTGGTCGGGGAGATTTATCCCACATGCGGCATGGAGCAGCCAAAATTTTTTCTTTTAAAAAGTTATCCACTTAACCTAAGAGACTCATCAGTGTCTTGTTGTTTTGGCTTTACCCCACATCACTAGTTTTAAAAAACATCTAGGTTTTAGGTTTAAAATAAAAATTATGCACATACACATGTATACATATGCACACACATATAAAAAACTTTGATTCTGTTTTTGTTTCATTAAATTATTGTGTCTTGTTCTGGTTTGGGGATTAGTATACTTCACTTTATGCCAGTGTTTCAAAATATGCCACTAAAACCTTTAAGGTCCTTTCCATGATTCTAGAACTGCAGTGATCAGTTTGGTAGCCATGAGCTACCTGTGGCTGTTAACATTAAAATTAACTAAAATTCAGTTAGTAGCACTAGTCATCTCAGGTCCTCAACAGCCACAGGAAGCTGACGGGTACCGTTTAGACATAATTAGACTAGATAGAGAACAACTCCATCATTGCAGAGAGTTCTGTTGGGCAGTGCTCTTCCAGGATGTATCTGAAACTAATGGGCATTAATAACCCCATTCATTCTAGAGCTCTTACTGTTAATGCAGCTCACCACTGTCACTCTGCTATCACCAAGATTGTTCATTTAGGGTTTACTAATCATGCCCTTCATCCAACCATATGTGTGTGCATACTAAGTCGCTTCAGTTGTGTCTGACTCTTTGCAACCCTATGAACTGTAGTCCACAGGCTCCTCTATCCATGGGATTCTCCAGGCAAGAATACTGGAATGGGTTGCCATAAAATGTGCAATTCAGAGTGCTAACTGTGGCCCATACAGGTATACATGTGTACTATAGAGAAAAACCTCTTTGTAGCTCCAGAAAAGTTGGGCCTAATTAGAAATCCTGCTTTAAAATATGGTGATTAAACTCAGTATTTATATTATAAATGATCTGCAATTTTGAGCTTCCTTTGTTAAGATGATCTACTTGATTGGAGTGTGAGCACCTTTACCACATGACACAAATATTCCCTAGGCTTTCACCCAAGAGATTTGGAGTTCTAATAATTATCTTTATTTAAATACTCAGTAATTAATGTGAGCGGCTTCTCTAGGCATGGCATCATCATTATTAACATGAAGGACTCTAGTAATGACTACTGTCAAATAGATGCTTAGATAGGTTTGAGCGTATCTCTTGCTTCAGAATTACATATTACAGAATGTCCAGGAGGTGAACCACTGGGGTCCCGTGCACAGAGCAATACCTAACCCAGGAATCGGAGCACATCAGTGCTGACTTGCTGGAAAGGGGGCATGTTTTTTATCCTCCAGTGTGTGCTATGTATGTGTACGTATGTATTTATGAAACAGCAGTAGTTTTGTGTTTTTGAAAATCTCTTTGCCAAAGTGTCAGATGGTACCTTTGGAGATGAAAACAAAGGAGAGGAGGGGAGAGGTGTCATTCCATGAATATGTGTGTGAACAAAGGATACGTTTTTAAAGACTCTTCACTGTTTTTAACATCATTTGCAAAGTTTCTAGGAATCTAAATTTCATAAAACTTCTACCTATAATTGGCTTCTTTAATGCATGTTTTCCTCTTATACGTGTTAGGGGAAAAGAAGCCAAGAATAATTATGCTTGTGGACAAGGATAAATATGCATTTAAGGCAACCAACACCAGTTAGATATCCTAATTAGTGTGACAGGAGACCTGGAGAGCAACCAGGGATTTAACAAGTTTGCTAATTAGAGCAACTTTTAAAAACTGTCGCCATGCTCTGGAGTGTCGATGTGGTAAGGTCCTTATCCAGGACAGTGTACAAACACTGGACATTTTTCTCACACTTAGTAGCTATTCAGTATTCCAAGAGGTTGACCCTGATTTTGAGTGGAGTCCAGTGAAGAGTGAACAGGCTGGTACGGGTTGGTCTGGGTACACTGGCTAGATGCTAGAAGGGCCTATCCAGTGAGCCACCATGGATCTTTCTTTCTCCCTCCATGCCAAGCATGCAGTCTTCACAGCTGCCTACTTTCCTGCTGTGTGCCCAGCCCTGGCCACATGATTTCACATAATACAATGACCTCGTGACGCTAGTAACAGAGACGAGGACACTGAGGCTCACAAAAAACTTGAGTGACTTGCAGAGTCACACAGCTGGGAAAGCTGAGAACCAGTATGCACATCTGGCTTAACTGAGTCCCAAGTCTATGCCTTTTTTTCTGCTTTTCACCAGCTCCCAATTATAGGGATGGATACTTTAAAGGACTCCTTTGTATACATGTACATTTCATATACATATATCAAATACATATATATGTGTATATTTTTCATGCACAAAATTAGACCAAGAAAGTAAGCAGTGTCATGCTGAACTATATAGTCTATTTTAATCCAGTCACCCTTGAATTTTTAAAACTTCTCCATGACAAATGTTTGGGAAGGGCCCAAAGTGTGAAACCTTGCTTCTAGCAAGGCTGCTCTGGGGTTGAGCCCGATGAGTGCCAGGAGTCCAGACTCCCCACCTCCCTTTCTCTAGATCATTTGGATCTCCTTAAGCACAACTGGAAAATCACACACTGAGCTCCCTAAAAACAAGATCTAAAATGACATGTGAATCATTCTTGGGAACAGATTTCCAACCACTATTTTTGAATGAAGAGTGAATGCTGTTAATAAACCACAATTATCAAGGCAGGGCTGGTGACTCCCTTGCTGGTAAAAAGCCCAGGGTTCAGAGAGATAACTATAAGGAGTTTTCCTAAAGCCAGGTGTTCACAGTCTTTTTGGTTACCCCCTCACAATCTTTCTGGTTACCCCCTGCACTTCTTCACCAGGTTTTTTATTAAAATCCCTGATTGTTGATAAGGTTACTAAAATCAAACAAGCACTGACCAAAGGGAATTCAGAGACTAACTCATTCTTTTTTTTAACCAATATTTAGTGAAAACACTTTCCTCTCTTTTTTTCTTTCTTCTTTTATTTTCCTTCCTCCTTTTCTTTCTTCCATACTTTTCTTTCTTTCCTTCCTCTCTACTCATGGCAAACTAAGCCCAGGCACTATGCTGCTGATCATGGATAGTCAGCTTATCCTCAGTGTAAAGAACTGAATCTTCTTGACATCATTAATCATAGGGAAAAGCAAGTCAAAACCACAGTGTGCTGTCACCTCACACCTGCTAGGATGACTTATCAAAAGGTCAAAAGATAACACGTGTTAGCAAGGATGCAAAAAAAGAGAACCCTCATGCATTGTTGGGAGGGAATGTAAGTTAGTACAGCTATTCTGGAAAATGGTATGGAAGTTCCCAAAAAAATTAAAAATAAAAGCCATCCCACTTCTGGGTATATATCTGAAGGAAATAAGATCACTGTCTCAAAGAGATATCTGCACTCCCATGTTCGTAGCAGAATTACTTACAGTAGTCAAGAATTGTGTAATGGGGCTTCCCAGGTGGCTCAGTGATAAAGAAACTGTCTGCCAATGCAGGAGATGCAAGAGGTGTGGGTTCAGTCCCTGGGTTGGTAAGTACCCCCGGAGATGCAAGAGGTGTGAGTTCAGTCCCTGGGTTGGTAAGGACCCCCAGAGAAAGAAGTAGCAACCCACTCCAGTATTCTTGCCTGGGGCATCTATGGACAAAGGAGCCTGTTGAACCACAGTCCATGGGGTCACAAAAAGTCGGACATGACTTAGCAACTGAGCACACACAGTCAAGAATGGTAAATACCCTAAGTGTCTGGCAATAGATGAATGGATAAAGAAAATGCAGTGTGTGTGTGTGTGTGTGTGTGTGTGTGTGTGTACGCGCGCGTGCACGTGTGCATGCTTAGTCGCTCAGTCCTATCTGACTCTGTGACCCCATGGATGGTAGCCTTCCAGGCTCCTCTGACCATGGAACTTTCCAGGCAAGAATACAGAGGCAGGTTGCCATTTCATACTCAGGGGATCTTCCTGACTCAGGGATCAAACGTGCGTTTCCTGCATCTCCTGCATTGGCAGGTGGATTCTTTACCACTGTGCCACCTGGGAAGCCTGTGTATGTATATATGTATGTGTATATATGTATACATATACACACACAATGTAGTATTGTCCAGCTTCTAAAACGAAGGAAATTCTGCCATTTGCAACAACATGGATGAACCTGGAAGACATTGTGCGAATAAGCCAGCACAGAAAGGTAAATACTGCATAATCTCACTTGCGTGGAATCTAAAAAAGGAACTCACAGTAACAGAGAGTATAATGGTGGTTACCATTGTGGGACTTGGAAGTGGAGGTATGGGAAAAAGGTAGGTGTGCATCAAAGGTTACAGAATTTTAGTTATAAGATAAATAAGTCCTGGAGACTGAAATGTATAGCATGGTGACTGTAGTTACAACAACATGCTGTATATTTGAAATCTGCAGAGAGTAGATCTCAAGTGTTTTCAAAAAAAAAAGCAAACAAAAAAAGTAACTGTGTGGTGATGGACATATTAATTAGCCTGACTGTGGTGACCACTTCACAGTGATCACTTTGATATACATATATAAAAATATCACACTGTACACCTTAAATATCAATACATAGATTTTAATTTGTCAATCATATTTCAGTAAAGCTGGGAAGGAAAAAAGAACATTATCTTTTTATCTCCTATAGAAATGTATCTTTTCTTATGTCACCTAAAGAAATATATTACATACCTTTTTTGTTGTTAACATTGGCATGATGAAATGGAAATAAGAATTTCCTGACACCTTTAGATTTTTCACACACTTTTTTAAAAACAGTTGTATAATAAATGATACGAATGTGTTGGTTGGTTTCTCTATCTGGTGGACTTAGAAATTCTGGGTAATCATCAATCTGAAAAACACAATGAATAGAGCTGATTAAAGACAAATACAACTGCTCATCTTTTCTGGGATAATGAATCCCCCAAAGCTTATGGCAATTTTAAACTGCATTCTTCCTTCTTATTTTTTCCCCCAGGAAATCTTTCCTCTTATTGTTAGGTTTCCCAATTCCTTCTCTATTTGTTTCAGTCTTTACTAAAAATGTGCTCAGCAACAAAACCTAAGAAACTATTATACTATAGGATTGCTAAATAAATAGTAAGTGTCTTTACTTGTTAAAATATACCCTACCACTTCCATTTTTTAATTTTTTAAAGAATTTTAAAGGTCTTAAAATGTATAATTAATTGAGTTTAGACTAGGATTTTTCTCTGCAGAGGACAGTAACCATTTGTAGAGAACAGTCTACAAAGATTCTGTGAATGCAAACATCAAGGTTTAAACTACTGGAAGTTTCCTACTTCTAAATAGCTTTTTCTTCTCTCCAAAGTGCTTGTTTTCTATTCTTGACTGAAAAGGGGAAAATCTCAATAAATATTAAGGACTTTTGATCTTTTCTTTAACAATCGACTTCCCTTTTTATGACAGATAGGCAGCAATAGCACATGATTGAAAAGCTAAGAGTAAAGGCAATCACCTGTGTGTACCTGTGTGCTAAAAGCTTCAGTCGTGTCCGACTCTCTGTGACCCTATGGACTGCAGCCTGTCAGGCTGCTCTGTCCATGGGATTCTCCAGGCAAGAATACTGGAGTGGGGGGCCATTTCCTTCTCCAAAGGAGAATCACCTGACACATACTTAAAACTATTAATTCAAACATCAGGAGGATTCCTCTGTAATTTTTACAGGTACTTAGAATTTGGGTAAAAATATTTCCTGTGATTGTTTAGTTCCATCATTTCCTTTTCACAAATATAAGAAGGAGATTAACGATAATAATTAAAATTTTTAATTCTAATACAGAGTAACCAAAGATAGGAAGATGGATTAATGAAAAACTGTCAGGACCTACTCAAATTTTTAAAATTATTTTCAAATATGTAGGGTAATTCAAATCAGGCTAATGAAGCAAGACGTAGTGGAGAATGTGCTTTAGTTAATACAAAGTTTTATAGTTAATAAAGGAATTCTGCACAAAAGATTCTTCAGAAATGCCTTTATTTTGAAACCTGCCTTTATTTTGAAAGTTTATAAAATTAGAATGTTACACATAAATAGCTGAATTTTCTGGTTTGTGTTACTGTATTTTGAATATTTTCCCCTTGCTTTAGTCAAGATAAATTATAAAATGCTTTGAAATAGGCAAAAAAGATTATCTAGGTGTTCATCTTTTATCGTCTTTAAGCTATTTTAAAACTGTAAGTTGTAGAAAACTGATAATAATTCAAATGATTTTTGTTCATAATGATATGGATTGTGTCCAGTGCAATAGAATTGATCATCGCCATCTGATACAAAGAACAGCTATTGGATATCTGCACCAGTGTGAATTTGTTTTCTAACTTTACTGATCTGAAACTATAAGCTCTTTCTATATCTGCTGCTGCTGCTGCTAAGTCACTTCAGTCATGTCCGACTCTGTGCAAAGCCATAGACAGCAGCCCACCAGGCTCCCTGACTAGGGATCAAATATGAGCTGCCTGATATGGGAGTGCAGAGTCTTAGCCACTGGACCACCATGAAAGTGCTAATTAGTAATACATTTTGTTTTTAACTTTTAAATGTATTTATTTATTTTTGCCTTGGCTGGATCTTCCTTGCTGTGGCCAGGCTTTCTCTAGTTGTGACTAGTGGGCTTCTCACTGTAGTGGCCTCTCTTTGTTGGAGAGCTTGGGCTTCAGTAGTTTCAGCTCTCAGGCTCAGGAGTTGTGATTCGTGGGCTTAGTTGGATGTGGGATCTTCCCCAACCAAGGATCAAACCCTTGTCCCATGCATTGCAAGGCAGATTCTTAACCACCGGACCACCAGGGAAGCCCCTACCTTAGTAATTCTTAAAAGAACTCTGTTCTCATGGCTTGTAGCAGTAAGTAACCACTTATGTAAGTAAAATGTTTCTGCCCCAAAATGTACATTTACCATCTAATATTTTAAATGAGCTGTGCATATTCATTGGAAGGACTGATGCTGAAGCTGAAGCTGCAATACTTTGGCCACCTGATGTGAAGAGCTGACTCATTGGAAAAGACCCTGATGCTGGGAAAGACTGAGGGCAAAAGGAGAAGAGGTGGCAGAGGATGGTTAAATAGCATCACTGAATCAGTGGACATGAACTTGAGCAAACTCTGGGAGATAATGGAGGACAGGGAAGCCTGGTGTGCTGCAGCCCATGGGGTCACAAAGAGTCAGACATGACTTAGCGACTGAACAACAACAATTCTTTATATTATATTCATATAATGTGTGCTGTGTGCTTAGTCATGTCTGACTCTTTGTGACCTCATGGGCTGTAGGCCGCCAGGCTCCTCTGTCCTTGGAATTTCCCAGGTGAGAATAATGGAGTGGGTTGCCATTTCCTCCTCCAGATCTTCCTGACCCAGGGATTGAACCTGAGTCTCCTGTGTCTCCTGCATTGCAGGTGAATTTTTACCCACTGAGCCATCAGGCAAGCCTTATTAGTATAATATGTCAGTGTTATTAGCTATATTTAAGCATTATATAAAAATCATGTTCATTCATTCATTTTTACAAATGAGATGTAACTTTTACGATGTCTTTGAAAACAAGCTTCATCACTACCCTTAGATACATTTTGTCTAATTTTTTGGCATGGCTTTATTATCTTTGTTTTGCATGTCATCAGTTCAGTTCAGTTACTCAGTCGTGTCCAACTCTCTGCAACCCCATGGACTGTAGCACGCCTTGCTTCCCTGTCCATCACCAACTCCTGGAGTTCACTCAAACTCATGTCCATCAAGTCAGTGATGCCATCCAGCCATCTCATCCTGTGTCATCCCCTTCTCCCGCTTTCAATCTTTCCCAGCATCAGGGTCTTTTCCAATGAGTCAGTTCTTCGCATGAGGTGGCCAAAGTATTGAAGTTTCAGCTTCAACGTCAGTCCTTCCAATGAATATTCAGGACTGANGGGGGAGCTCCAAAATCACTGCAGATGATGACTGCAGCCATGAAATTAAAAGATGCTTACTCCTTGGAAGAAAAATTATGACCAACCTAGATAGCATATTCAAAAGCAGAGACATTACTTTGCCAACAAAGGTCCGTCTAGTCAAGGCTATGGTTTTTCCAGTGGTCATGTATGGATGTGAGAGTTGGACTGTGAAGAAAGCTGAGCACCAAAGAATTGATGCTTTTGAACTGTTGGAAAAGACCCTTGGTAGTCCCTTGGACTGCAAGGAGATCCAACTGGTCCATTCTAAAGAAGATCAGTCCTGGGTGTTCTTTGGAAGGAATGGTGTTAAAGCTGAAATTCCAGTACTTTGGCCACCTCATGTGAAGAGTTGACTTATTGGAAAAGACTCTGATGCTGGGAGGGATTGGGGGCAGGAGGAAAAGGGGACAACAGAGGATGAGATGGCTGGATGGCATCAGTGACTTAATGGACGTGAGTCGAAGTGAACTCTGGGAGTTGGTGATGGACAGGGAGGCCTGGTGTGAGGCAATTCATGGGGTCGCAAAAAGTCAGATACGACTGAGCTACTGAACTGAACTGAACTGAAGATATCTTATATAACCACATTCAAGAAAGTTCAGGACTAATCTCCAGGATGACTGGTCTATCATTGTCTTGCTTTCCTCTTTATGTTAGTCTTACCTTCTTTTGGTTCAGACTGACATGGCAGAATTTAGGAACATGGTAATGAGCCACTCTAGGGTTATATTTCTTATACATCTCGAAAGTACTAGGTAACATGACCTTTGGTCTAAAGTAAAAACCTCCAGAGAAGGGCTCTGACTGGCCTAGTCTGAGTCAGGTGTTCTTTTCAGCTTTGCGGTATAAGGCCAGTAAGGCCATATTGTTTCCCATTCAAAACAGAAGCTTGGACTCAGGGATGGGTCAAGTGTTTCACAAAAAGCTAACAATTCTTCCCTCAGAAGAAATGGATCCTGAGTAGTAATAGATGATCACTGTATTTTTTGCTACATAGATATTATGAAAGAGTCCATTGTTTAATAGGGCCCTATTTTCTTATTGCCTGAATAAGAAGAACTAACATCAGGAGAATGGCCCAAGAAAGACATCTTTCTCCTGTTTTCATACTTCAAAATTCTTTATTTTGCTCTCCGTTTCTAACTCACTCACACTTGCACACACTCATATACACACACTTATTCAGTAATAAATTCAGTGATGAATTCTAAAGCTTTCTGCATTCTAAATCCTTATCTGTCTAACTTATTTCAGTTATGTTTTAAGTAAAGGTATTAATTTAATTAAACATTCTCCATCAAAATAAACTGCAAATTTTGACAGAGAATTCTCATTTTATGTTTAAAAAATATCTTGAGAAGGATAGTTTTTATAAGCGTCCATCTTTCTATTCTTGTTGAGGTATAATTGATACATAACATGGCCTAAGTTTAAAATGTTCAATGTTGTATATGTATACATTGTAAAATGATTACTACAATAAGGTTACTTAACACATCCAACTCACATAGTTGTCATTATTTTGGGTATTTGATGAGAACTTTTGAGACTATCCTGTCAGCTACTTTCGAGCATACAGCACAGCATTGGTGACCATAGTCACCATGATGTCATTACAGCCCCAGAACTTTTTCATTTATAACTGGAAGTTTGTACACTTAGACCAGCCTCACACATTTTCCCCACTCCACCCTGCCCTTGGCAATCAACAATGTCCTTTCTGTTCTATGGGTTTGGATTTTTTGTGTGTGTGGGTACAGATTTCACATATAAGTGAGATCATACATTGTATAGTCTTGTCTCCTTTGTCATAGATTAGTTGCCCATATATGTTTGAGTTTATTTCCAAGCTTTTGATCCTGTTTCTTTGTTCCATGTGCCATTTAAAAAATAATAATTTTCGTTCGTTCTTTCTTTTTGGCTGTGATGCAGGGATCTTCGCTACTGTGTGGGCTCTGGTTGGAACAAGCAGGGGCTACTCTTGAGTTGCGGTGTGTGGACTTTATGCTGCAGTGCCTTCTCTTCTCGCAGTGCACAGGCTTTAGGGCATGTGGGCTTCAGTAGCTGAGGCACTTGGACTTAGCAGCTGTGGCTCCCAGGCTTTAGAGTACGTCGGTAGTTGTGGTGCAGAGGCTTAGTGGCTCTGTAGCATGTGGGATCATCCTGCATCAGGGATGGAACCCATATCTTCTGCATTGGAAGGCAGATTCTTTTCCACTGAGATACCAGAGCCCCTGTTTTGTGTCTTTTTAAATGCCAGTCCCATACTCTTTCAGTTATTGTAGCTTTGTAGTATATTTGAAGTCAAGAAGTGTGATGATCCCATCTTTGATCTTCTTTTTCAATATTACTTTGGCTATTTAGAGTCTTTCATGGTTCCATACGGAGAAGGCAATGGCACCCCACTCCAGTACTCTTGCCTGAAAAATCCCGTGGACAGAGGAGCCTGGTACACTGTAGTCCATGAGGTGGCTAAAGGTCAGACACGACTGAGCAACTTCACTTTCACTTTTCACTTTCATACATTGGAGAAGGAAATGGCAACCCACTCCAGTGTTCTTGCCTGGAGAATCCCAGAGACGGGGGAGCCTGGTGGGCTGCCGTCTGTGGGGTCGCACAGAGTTGGACATGACTGAAGCAACTTAGCAGCAGCAACCAATTCATGGTTCCATATGAATTTTAGGTGTTTTTTTTTTCTTTCTATTTTTATAAAAGATATCTTTGGACTCTTGATAAGGATTGCAGTGAATCTATAGATGGCTTGGAGCAGTATGGACATTTCAATAATATATATTCTTTCAAATCACGAACATAAGATATCTTTCTATTTATCTGTGTCCTCTGTCTTCTTCAGTTTCTTTCATCAGTGTCTTAGAGTTTACAGTGTAGAGCTCTTTCACCTCTGTGGTGAAATATTTTTAAAATTATTTTTATCATTTTTGCTTTTACTATAAATGAAATTATTTTTTTCTTTCTCTAGTTAATTGTTAGTGTATATAAATACAATTGAATTTTGAATGTTGATTTTGTATTCTGCCACTTTACTAAATTCCTTTATCAGTTATAATAGTTAATTGGTGGAGTCTTTAGGGTTTTTTATTTATAAAATCATATCATCTGGAAATACAGATATTTTTACTTTTTCCTTTCTGATTTGGATTTTTTTATTTTTCCTTTTTCTTTCCTGATTTCTCTGGCTAGGACTTCCAGGATTGTGTTGGAAAGAGTGCTGAGAATAATCATACTTATCTTTTTCCTCATCTTAGAGGAAAATCTTTCAAGTTTTCACCATTGAATATGATGAAATATATATATATTAGACTGAGAAGAACTGTTTTAGAAGAATGAGTTGCATTGGAAAGTGCTGGACAAATCCTGTTTTATGCAAGAAGTCTCTTGGAAGATGAGCAGATGGAAACTCAGAGGTAAGAGGAAAAAGAAAACACACTTCTCAGTGTGCTGCTTCTGAATCTCCTGTGAGATTTTTCTTGAATAATACATAATTTAAAGTTTAATTTGAATGTTTTTGGAATTTTATAGTTAACTAAATTAAATATATTAAGCCCAAGACGGTGCTCATATGTTTGACTGTGTATCCATCATAGAGTTTTCTTTTTAAGAATCTTATAATCCTACTTAAGATCCTCTGAATCACTATTCACTATTTTACAATATATTCCACATTTTCCCTCTCAACATTTTTATTAACAATTTTCATTATCTTCATTAGTTCCCCTTTATTTAAATTTTTTGTCTTCATCTTTTTTAAAGACATTTTAAAATGAGCTCAATATATCAGCCTTCTTAGTGTAATAATTAATTCTTTGCTTCCTCTCATTTATTAGTTGTCTTATTTTCTCTTCTGTTTCTGTCTTGCCCTGTTATATTTGTTGCACACTTTTAAATTCTTTTTCTTCTCATAATGTAGCAAGTCAATATTTTTATTTGCTTATTTCTATTTGATTTGTTTTGCTCTTCTATTTATAAATATCTATCCTTTTGTTGGAAGGGGTGAATGAAAATATATGGTAAAACTTACTATGATACTCTAATTTCGCTTGGTTTCTCTGTATTTTTTCACAGTGTTTAATTTATCTTATTATAAAAGTGGTGCTTTGATTCTTTTATTTTGTGGTTTTTTTTCGTAGAGCCCAAGTCGCCTCAGGATGCCAATTAACCCTATCTATAACTACAGAAACTCATTGCTATATGCAAGACTGACTGATATATTGAGAAAGATTGAGTTTTAATTAAAGATAGTGTTGCTGGATTGTTTTTTGTTTTTTTGCTTTTTATTTTTCTAAGTGAGTCTGTCACCTTTCCCCACTCCAATACACTTGTTGGAGGTCTTAATTTAATATCAGAAGATTTATTTTAGAATATAAGACATATATTCAAATATTCACAGTAATTCTAATAAATGACAAGGTACTGTGAAAAGGAGTTTTATTTTAGATCTTCCTTGGATCATTTTAATTTAGCTCATGCATTCTAGGTTTGCAAATCTTTACACTAATGGAAATCTGTTCCTGTGAAGGGAATCATGAGTTCTTATGCAAATCTAGATGACACTAGGGGGCAGCATGATATCTAGAAAGGGAAGGGAGTTTGGCTTCAAGGAGCCTGGGTTCTAATCTCAAATTATTGACAACAGAGAATAACCCTCTGAACTTTTTTTTCCTTTTTTCCCTTCCACCTATAAAATTAGAAGTATTGACCACATAATCCAAAGGGGCCCTTCAAATTCTCATCATCTCTGTTTAATTTGCCGTTTTTATAGTTTATGCCAGGGTAAAAATTAAAGCCAAGCAAATTCACGTTAGTTGGATTTACTTTAAACCAATATGTTCCTTCCATCACTACAGTTTCATCCTTTATAATTCACATGTTGGGAGGAGTTCCATACAGCAAAATCCTCCCCTTTAAAAGTCATATTGTAACTTATGGACAGTGAGCTGACTGTGAACCAAGGAGGATTCAGAGAAATGGCCCAGTTCCAATTGCAATACTAGGTGGCTCTATAAAATAACCTTGAAAAGACTGTACTTCAGCACTGCCTCAGCTGTGAACTGTGCTGAGAGAGCCATTGTGCACTCTTCACTCTCCAAGGGGTTTGCAAGCTGTTGGCAAGGTACACAGGGCACTGTCAAAAAGAGAAACCCATGGGAGACCCTATCATTGTTAGCACAGTCAACAGAAGCAGCTGATGGTGCTGACAGAAAGCGATAAAAGCCGCTGTTGGGAACCACTGACTGGAACTTCTTCGGGGAACTCTCTTTAATCAGGATTTTTGGACTGAGTGTTGTACTAGGGAGGACCTTTCAAAGTCTCTGGTCTGCTCCACCATTCAAATATCTCCCTTTCATGTGGACAGTACTTTGCTGAGAAGAGCAACTCTATTTGATTTCCAACACAGAGGTGGTGACTATATTCTCTACCTTATGGACTCATAACCACTGATTAGAAGTGATTGAATCAGAGATTGACCGTTAACTCAGTGAGAGTCAATCTTTAAGAATGGCCAGGAGGAGGCTTGAAATTTAGTCATCTTCAAGAAGAGGTATTATTAATTGGCCAATCAAAGTCTATTTCTTTGTAATTTGAACTAGAGATATGGGGAAAATATCAACATGTCAGTAGCAGAAAAGACCTATGAAGAAAAGGCAACATGCTTTTTCTGTATGAAAAAGAGTTTGTTTGCTTGGTTTTTTTCCCCAAAAAAGATGCTGAAAGGTAGAAGAGCTATATAGGATATATAGCTATATATACAGGATATATCCTTAAGCTATACTTAAGGATAATTTCCAAAGTAGAATGTTATGTTACATTAGAAAAATGAGTAAAAGTGAAGTATTTGGTTGGTAGGTGCAGAAGGAAAGGTAGAGATCAGCTGAGAAACTACACTGTGAATCAATACCACCATCGGGGAGCCAAGGCAGTAATACTGTTATTAGCTCAACACTGGATTCTTCTACTGTTTGAAATATGTTCTGATTTCAGAGATAACTAACTACATAACTTTTTCCTACATTCTTGTGAAGACTGATCACATGGCTAAGATTCTTATTTCTTTACTAAGTCTCATGTACTTCCTTGAAATAAATTTCCTATTAATTGAGGTAACAATACTGTACTATGCAGCATGACTATAAGTTGATCTTTTAAGGTGCAAAAGCCAGTTATAGAAAGTCATATGAGGTAATCAGAATTCAATCAGACTATATTTTACATGTAGTCGGAATTATACGATGCTGATAATTTGAAATTGTGCAGAATTCTGTCAAGTTTGAAAAGTCTTTAAGCTTTTAGCCTGATGAAAGGAGAAAAATAGATGCAGAATCCAATCAAATATTTAACCTGGTGTGCCAGTAATCAATTATTTTCTTTCAGCTTCAAATGCATCTCTTTC
Source organism: Oreotragus oreotragus (assembly GCA_006410675.1). Lineage (NCBI taxonomy): Eukaryota > Metazoa > Chordata > Mammalia > Artiodactyla > Bovidae > Oreotragus > Oreotragus oreotragus. The sequence continues at coordinate 741,369 of SJYX01023282.1, read as the reverse complement.
CCATGCTTTGTGATAATAAAACTGAACCCTGTTAATGTATTTACTTTGGCACCCGGCAAAATGTTAGTCATCGTCAGTAGAGGGCGTTGGAGAGACGCTGCTGCTGCTGCTGCTAAATCGCTTCAGTTGTGTCCCACTCTGTGCGACCCCGTAGATGACAGCCCACTAGGCTCCGCCATCCCTGGGATTCTCCAGGCAAGAACACTGGAGTGGGTTGCCACTGCCTTCTCCGTGGAGAGATGCTACAAGCCTGTAACAGAGGAAGGTAACTTCCATCTGGGGTTCTGGCCTTGCATTATTGTTATTATTCAATGAGACAGCCCAGAAGCCTCCAGCTGTGCTCTTTGGTTATGATCTCCTTCCAGTGGTCACTCCTGAGCAGCTCTGTCCTGGTCACACCCTGTAGAAACTGCAGGCCACTTCTACAGACTGGGCTTCCCTGGTGGCTCAGATGGTAAAGAGTCTGCCTGCAGTGCAGGATACCTGTGTTCCATCCTTGGATCGGGAAGATACCCTGGAGAAAGAAATGGCAACCCACTCCAGTATTCTTGTCTGGAAAATCTCAAGGAGAAGGAGCCTGGCCAGCTACAGTCCATGGGGTCTCAAAGAGTCAGACACAAGTGAGCAACTTTTCTTTCTTTCCTTCTGCAGACTAGCTCCCACTCCCATCCTTAAGGAAGCTTCTTTGCCATGGGTAGTCCCAATGTTCACCCTGTTGAAAAAGGTCTGATTCTCAGCCTTGAGATCAGGGCTCTTCTATTCTTCTACATTTCTGTTTGTTATTGTTTTAGCTTTATTGTCCACAGTCCCTCAATTTAGAGGTAGTAGTTGTTCTTTTGTTTCTGTTACTTCTGAGCCTTCTTTTTCCCGTTACACCCATCTTCTATTAGTTACCAATTATTTTTATTACATTCAAATAACCACTAATGGTTACTGTCTCCTGACTGGATCCTGAATCATGAACCTGCATATCTTTGGCAGACTTCTATTAGTACTGAATCAAAGGATCTGGACTACATGGTCATTTCCTTCTAGTAAAGAAATTATTGACACAACAAATATAAATAAAGTTCTGTATGTCATATCAGGATAGCCAATAAGAATCCAGTCAGCCTGTCATTTAAAAGCTTAGATAGTTGTCTTCACTAGTGACAGTGCATCTTTTAACTCTGGGCAGGTATTCAATTAATATGGAAAAACATCTTCGATTGGATCCCAGAGAAACAGAAAGTCTGAGATGGAGATTTGTGTATAGGAACTATTTTAGGGAATGCTTTCAGGATTAACATCTGTGGGGGGAGGGGTGGGCAGTGAAGAAAGTAGCATTAGGAAAAGAAAGGAGTTGATGTGTGATGTATCCCAGAGAAGGTCCACATGATCTCATATTGCTCAGCAATTCAAACTCTTCCACCTTCATGGTTTTTGGCAGAAGAAGATGTTAGCACCCATACATCAACACATCATTTGGTGTGAGCTTACTCCACGAGGGCAAATTACTCAGGATGCTGTGGGGCAAATCTCTTTAGCTAAGGGCTATTTCCAGAGAGTGACTTGACTGAAAACCTTTCCATCAGCTGCCCACACTCTCACCAGCTGGGGAAAACAGGTACCACAGTCCAAAGCAGGGTTTTTGAGCAACTGTATTCATTATCTACTGCTACTTAACAAACCTCCCTCTTGGTTTAGTGGCTTAAAACAATGACAAGTAGTATGCTTGCAGATTTGCAATTTAGGCAAAGTTCAGTGAAGATAACTCTTTTCTGTTCTGCTCAACATCAACAGCAAAAGCTTGAAGGCTAGTGACTGAGATCATCTGAAGACTAGCTCATTCACATGTGTGGTGGTTGATGCTGGCGGTCAGGTAAGATCTGAGTTTGGGCTGTCAGCTTCTCTGTGGCCTGGGCTTCCTATTAACATGGTGGCAGCATTGCTTTCTCTGCATTCTATTTCTTTGCAGTAGAAAAAACCTTGCCCAGGTTTAGGAGATAGAGAAATATACTCTGCCTCTTGATGAGGAGTGAGGTATGGCCATAAATTTCTCTGTGACCATTGTTGGAAAATATAATCTGCCACAGTAGCACATAACAAAACCTACTATGAAAGGAAATGAAAAACATTGTATAAATATTTTGCTAGAAAAAAATATGTGCATGATTGACATTTTATTTACTCTGATATTTAAGAGAATCTTGGCATTTAAAGTAAAGCCTTATAACTTTAAAGTGTATAATTGACTGATTTATTTAGAAATGATTTTAAGTTGAAATCATACTGTGTTTCTTTACAAAGGAAAAACTTTTAAGAAATGCAAATTATACAACATTTTTATGTTTAATTTTTAAATTAATAAAATCATATTTAATATTTGGGAAGATCTGATTTATCAATTGGATTAAAATGTAAAAATTTAAAATAACATACATATTTACAAATACTATTTGAAATACATTAAAATGTGTGTGCTACATATATATATATGTAAATAAGACCAAACATTATTCAAAATCATCTTCAAAAAGTTCATTAATATTTGCAGTATCATATATACAATATTAAAATTTGCAACTTGAACTTAATTATTAGGGAAAAGCAGGAGTTTTGAATGTGCAACTTTATTAAGTTGAATAACAGCCCTTAGTTCCCCAAATGAAATTCTGAATAGTCTTTGGCACATACAAAATCCACCTCTGAGTACCCTTTTATTCCTTCACTAAAATTTCTCATTGATATAATCAAGAGGGTCAACTAGTATAGAGATATTAATTATAAATCTCAAATCTTTAATATAGGTTTTGACCTTGGAGAATAGGTTTGTAGAAATTTACAATATCAGCACAAATCGACTCAACTATATGTATAGTACAACAGACTTAAGACGATGGTACACAAGCTACTCCTTTGCTCCCTGGGATTATCTTCCAAAGGTACTCTTTTTCAGGAGTCTACATGTGAAGGAGGCAAAAACAGAGTTGTTTTGTTGATAGAGACGAGATAGAGCTGTGGTTGAATTTGGCTCTTGGTTGGTCTAACAGTAATCCAATGTTAGGGCTGAAGGTATCCTTAGCAGTTTTACTCTTGGTAATCTACTGATTAACTGGAAGTGAAATATTTTTCTTTTATTCTGAACTTAAAGATTCATAGGGCCAGCTCTATAGATAACTCACGCAAAATTCTTTCAGAAACTTTTGATTTTAAATTGTGTCTTGCAGTTATATTTTCTAGAGAGATTATAATTAAACTTTCAATGACTGCTTTTATTCTGTAAATATTTCTTTTGTGTCACATGAATTTTACAGAAAAATAATATTGTATTAAATAAATTGATTTAAGACATAATTACAGATTATAGTTTTCTATCCAAAAGAGATATGAACATGTCAAGTTGTGGGTTCAGCTTCTAAAACTCTCTTTTTGCAATTCCCAATTAGACAGATTCTAGATTTGAGGTTATGTTATTTAAAAATGGAAAGGTTAATATAATCCCAAAACTGCATGCTGGGATATTTATTTCTCAGCAATCAATGCAAGAAAGTGTCTGACTCCTGTAGCTCTAAACTGAGTACACCCAAGCTATCTATTACTATTCACCATTGTCATTCATCAGAATAAGCTATCTGTTCATACCCCTAAAATACTACATATTAATGAAGTCTCAATGATGTTATATTTCTGATAAAGAATATCAAGTTTATGCTATCATGGTTAAGCTGCATTATATTCAGTTTATATTTGATTTAGCAAGTTCTTTCAACTTCTTGCCTAGTTTCTATGTAAAGAAAATAATAGTTTTGTTGTAGCATAGCTGTTATTTTAAAACTCCCTCAAAAGATGAAAGACATTAGATACCTGTTAAAGTTGGGCTCTTTAGGAAGCAGCCTCTGAAATGAGGATTATGGACTGATTTTAGATGTATCTGTTGTTGAAAAGAAGCCTTGTGGAGTTTATAGCAAACTCCACAAGAATAATCATAATTTAGGTACCTTGACTTCTCGAGCAAAATCTTCAGCAGAAATTTTATTTCACTGAAAAAATAGCAGCTGGGAGTTCGCTTGTGACCTAGTGGTTAGAATTTGGACTTTCATTGCCAGGATCTGGGTTCAATCCCTTCTCAGGGAACTGAGAGGTCACAAGCTGTGTGGCCTG
>SJYX01023282.1:724944-737068 GCA_006410675.1 Oreotragus oreotragus | reverse complement strand
AAAAAAAAAAAAAGCAGCTGGACGCTCTTGAGCTCTAACAGTGAATGAGCATCTGATCATGGAACATGAATTAACCACATGGCCAGAGCTGACTATCATGAGTTGCGCTCTGTTATACTTTTCAAAACATAAGGTACAGTGGGCCCAGCAATTTATTTTAAGACAGAAGTGGTCCATGTGGCATCAGGCGAGCAGAGTCACACTTCTCCCAAGCCAGGACTTTGGGGCTGATGTATCTGGTTATCTACTTTGTCTGGGAAATGATGTGGTATAAATGAGAATGTATATATAGACTCACAGGCTGTGGTGACTGTCTTGGCTGGTTGTTCAGGGATCCAGAAGGAGATGGATTAAAAGATTAGAAACAAAGAAATCTGGGGAAAAGGCATATAGATAAACCTGTGAGATATGAAGATCTTTCCAGTAAAGATCATAAGAGTTATGTATACCTAGTGTCTCGATTTCCTCATTTCCCATGTACTTCACTCAGTCTTTCAACCTCATCACTTTACTATTGAGGTCACCAATGATCTCTGTCTTGCCAAATCCAAGGTGTGTTCACTTTTATTTACTCGATCTCAACAGCATTTGACATTAACGGTCACCTTCTTTGTTCTTGAATTAAGCTTTTTCACATTTTTTCTAGGATATCTAACTCCAAGGGAGTTAACTCTTTTATTATCATGAATATTAGTTTTTAGTTGTTTTTTTTTTTCAGGCTTTTCATTTTACTTCTGTCCCTTAAATGTTGTTGTCTAATGTTGAAACCTTCACCTTCTTCTCTTATCTATGTATGTTTATTCATTAGCTGATATTACATAATCCTACAGCTTGAGATGACATTTACAGCTCTCAGTCCTCTCTGAGCTCCAGATCAGAATAGTCAACTGCCTGCATGCTATCTGCACTTGAATGAATGTGTTGTTGTTGTTCAGTGAATAAGTCTTGTCCGACTCTTTGCAACCCCATGAACTGCAGCACACTAAGTTTCCCTGTCCTTCACTGTCTCCCTGAGTTTGCTCAAACTCATGTCCATTGAGTCAGTGATGCCATGCAACCATCTCATTCTCTGTTGCCCTCTTCTCCTCTTGCCCTCAATCTTTCCAGCATCAGGGTCTTTTCCAGTGAGTTGGTTCTTTGCATCAGGTGGCCAAACTATTGGAGCTTCAGCTTCAACACCAGGGCTTCCAGTAAATGAATAATGCTGCTGCTGCTAAGTCGCTTCAGTCGTGTCCGACTCTGTGCGACCCCATAGACGGCAGCCCACCAGGCCCCTCTGTCCACAGGATTCTCTAGGCAAGAATACTGGAGTGGGTTGCCGTTTCCTTCTCCGTGAATGAATAATGGGTACGCCTAAATTAAAATGTCTAAACTGGAACTGCGACTTCCCTGGTGGCTCAGACGCTAAAGCGTCTGCCTACAATGTGGGAGACTCAGGTTCCATCCTCGCGTCGGGAAGATCCCTTGGAGAAGGAAACAGCGACCCACTCCAGTACTCTTGCCTGGAAAATCCCATGGACGGAGGAGCCTGGTAGGCTACAGTCCATGGGGTCGCAGAGAGTCAGACGCGACTGAGCGACTTCACTTTCACTTTCAAACTGAAACTGTGGATTTTCCTTTGGAAACTGCTTCTCTATGGAGTCTTCATTGAATCTTCTCCATCATACATCACATACATCACTTCTCATACATCAACATCAAGTCTCACATTTATACTCAAGACACAACATAAACTCAACCCCTTCCCACAATCTGTCAACTTCCCCAGGATAAGCCTACTAAACTCCACTGAAAGCTAATGTACTGATACCCCACAGCTCATTTCTTGCTCTGCTATAGTCAGTTCAAAACAGAGTTATCCCAATGATATTTCAAAAAAAGGAAATGAAGTCATGTCACAGCTCAATGCCCACCAGTGACTTCCATTCTCTTCTGAATAAAATCCAAACTCCTTGCCCTAGACAAAAAAAAAGTCTACCTGATTTAATTCCTGCCTGTATCTCTGACTCCTTTTCCTAGTCCAGTCCTCTCTTCTTGATTCATTTCATTCCCTCTTGCAGAAATTCTTCTTCCTCAGATCTTTATGCAATTCTGTCCACTATCTGGGGGCTTCCCAGGTGCTCAGTAGTAAAGAATCTACCTGCCAATGCAGGAGACACAGAAGACTCAGGTTCAATCCTTGGATTGGGAAGATACCCTGGAGGAGGAAATGGCAATCCACTGTAGTATTCTTGCCTGGAAAATCCCATAGACAGAGGGCTACAGTCCATGGGGTTGCAGAGTTGGGAATGACTGAGCGACTAAGCACTCCCTAATTTGATTCAAGTCTCTGTTCAGATGCTACCTTCTTGAAGAGTTTTTACTTGAGTTCCTTATTCAAAATGCACAACTATCTTCCCTTCTGCTCAGCTTTTCTTCAAAGCACTCACCATTATCTAACACCCTATAATCTATGCAGTTGTTTATTTTCTTCCTTTTCTTATAGAACATAAACTCAGGAAGGCAGACATCGATTGTTTGGTTCACTGCTTATATTCCTACCTAGAGCGGCGCCCGAAATACTAAGCAACATAGTGAACATTTGTTGAATTAAAAATTAACTTTGTGTTTCATTGTCTCACTAACATTGCAGACATACAAGATATACAATATTTAAGCCATTTTGCAGATGAGGAACATGAGGTAGGAAGGTTAAATCACTTGATAAAAGTCACATACTTATATTATTCAATGTTCATATATAATGGCTTAAATAGAAAAGTTATTTTAAATTTTAGCACCAGGAGAGAAATATCTGTTTGGAAAATTTAATGAAAATGATTTTTGTTTTAAGTTTTTGTTTCCTTCTTGAACTTTGCTTTAGAAATTTATAGCCACATTCACACTTAATCGCTGCAGTTTTTGGTTGTTGTTGATCCTAATCCTGTATTTTATTTCAGTTTTAAACCACTCATTTAAAAAGTTTTATCTCTTCTGCTTACAATCAAAATGTGTTTTATTTTAAGGTTTAAAATTCAAGTGAATAAATTTGGAAAATTAGGCCAACATCAAACCAGAATAACTAAGAAAGAACAAATTGTAAGACATGAATTTATTCTAGTTTTAGGTAGAAGGGTTAGTAAGGCAAGGTGAGAACAAAATGGCTTCTAACAGTCTTTCAGAAGCTTTACAGATTTATCAGAAAAGGAAGCGCGCAGGAAAAAAAAAGACCAAATAATAAATGAGGGTTACATATTATTAATAATTCTGCTAAAAAGGCTGATATATTGAGCTCATTTTAAACATCTCTCTTTAACAAGAAAAATGAAGAAGGTAACGTGGGCAATTAGCTACTGACATGGCCACTGCATATCTAGGTAATGATCAAAAGCGTGTGGGTGGTATGACCATGCAAGCCTCTCAAAAGGGGCTGCACTTTCTGATACCAGGCATACAGTCTGGGCATTTTTAACTATTTAAGTTCACAGGAAATGCAGTAAATTATTAATTTGTTTTATAATTTTGATACTTATTTTCTGCTTAGTCATTTCATTTTATAGCACTCTAACATGCTGTAAGTTTACTATGAAATAGTTTAAGCAGTTCAACATAAGTAAGGTTTATAAATGTCAGTTTTTTTAAAGGGAAGTAAAACAGAATCAGCAATGACAGGAATTTTTTTTTTTTTTTGGCCTTGAATAGAATCTTTTCTGTTTAAAAAATAGACTCCTTGACATGCAAAATGGATCCAAAGGCACATTTAATTATCATACTACTTGCCTGGAAAATCCCATGGACGGAGGAGCCTGGTAGGCTACAGTCCATGGGGTCGCAGAGAGTCAGACGCGACTGAGCGACTTCACTTTCACTTTCAAACTGAAACTGTGGATTTTCCTTTGGAAACTGCTTCTCTATGGAGTCTTCATTGAATCTTCTCCATCATACATCACATACATCACTTCTCATACATCAACATCAAGTCTCACATTTATACTCAAGACACAACATAAACTCAACCCCTTCCCACAATCTGTCAACTTCCCCAGGATAAGCCTACTAAACTCCACTGAAAGCTAATGTACTGATACCCCACAGCTCATTTCTTGCTCTGCTATAGTCAGTTCAAAACAGAGTTATCCCAATGATATTTCAAAAAAAGGAAATGAAGTCATGTCACAGCTCAATGCCCACCAGTGACTTCCATTCTCTTCTGAATAAAATCCAAACTCCTTGCCCTAGACAAAAAAAAAGTCTACCTGATTTAATTCCTGCCTGTATCTCTGACTCCTTTTCCTAGTCCAGTCCTCTCTTCTTGATTCATTTCATTCCCTCTTGCAGAAATTCTTCTTCCTCAGATCTTTATGCAATTCTCTCCACTATCTGGGGGCTTCCCAGGTGCTCAGTAGTAAAGAATCTACCTGCCAATGCAGGAGACACAGAAGACTCAGGTTCAATCCTTGGATTGGGAAGATACCCTGGAGGAGGAAATGGCAATCCACTGTAGTATTCTTGCCTGGAAAATCCCATAGACAGAGGGCTACAGTCCATGGGGTTGCAGAGTTGGGAATGACTGAGCGACTAAGCACTCCCTAATTTGATTCAAGTCTCTGTTCAGATGCTACCTTCTTGAAGAGTTTTTACTTGAGTTCCTTATTCAAAATGCACAACTATCTTCCCTTCTGCTCAGCTTTTCTTCAAAGCACTCACCATTATCTAACACCCTATAATCTATGCAGTTGTTTATTTTCTTCCTTTTCTTATAGAACATAAACTCAGGAAGGCAGACATCGATTGTTTGGTTCACTGCTTATATTCCTACCTAGAGCGGCGCCCGAAATACTAAGCAACATAGTGAACATTTGTTGAATTAAAAATTAACTTTGTGTTTCATTGTCTCACTAACATTGCAGACATACAAGATATACAATATTTAAGCCATTTTGCAGATGAGGAACATGAGGTAGGAAGGTTAAATCACTTGATAAAAGTCACATACTTATATTATTCAATGTTCATATATAATGGCTTAAATAGAAAAGTTATTTTAAATTTTAGCACCAGGAGAGAAATATCTGTTTGGAAAATTTAATGAAAATGATTTTTGTTTTAAGTTTTTGTTTCCTTCTTGAACTTTGCTTTAGAAATTTATAGCCACATTCACACTTAATCGCTGCAGTTTTTGGTTGTTGTTGATCCTAATCCTGTATTTTATTTCAGTTTTAAACCACTCATTTAAAAAGTTTTATCTCTTCTGCTTACAATCAAAATGTGTTTTATTTTAAGGTTTAAAATTCAAGTGAATAAATTTGGAAAATTAGGCCAACATCAAACCAGAATAACTAAGAAAGAACAAATTGTAAGACATGAATTTATTCTAGTTTTAGGTAGAAGGGTTAGCAAGGCAAGGTGAGAACAAAATGGCTTCTAACAGTCTTTCAGAAGCTTTACAGATTTATCAGAAAAGGAAGAGCGCAGGAAAAAAAAAGACCAAATAATAAATGAGGGTTACATATTATTAATAATTCTGCTAAAAAGGCTGATATATTGAGCTCATTTTAAACATCTCTCTTTAACAAGAAAAATGAAGAAGGTAACGTGGGCAATTAGCTACTGACATGGCCACTGCATATCTAGGTAATGATCAAAAGCGTGTGGGTGGTATGACCATGCAAGCCTCTCAAAAGGGGCTGCACTTTCTGATACCAGGCATACAGTCTGGGCATTTTTAACTATTTAAGTTCACAGGAAATGCAGTAAATTATTAATTTGTTTTATAATTTTGATACTTATTTTCTGCTTAGTCATTTCATTTTATAGCACTCTAACATGCTGTAAGTTTACTATGAAATAGTTTAAGCAGTTCAACATAAGTAAGGTTTATAAATGTCAGTTTTTTTAAAGGGAAGTAAAACAGAATCAGCAATGACAGGAATTTTTTTTTTTTTTTGGCCTTGAATAGAATCTTTTCTGTTTAAAAAATAGACTCCTTGACATGCAAAATGGATCCAAAGGCACATTTAATTATCATACTACCTGAAAGTATGATTTGTTATGGTACATTGCATCACATCATGCCATATGTCTTATCATACCATATTGTATAATAAACTTATTTTTTATCTATATTCCAAGAAAAGAATATAAGTTTTGTGGAGCTGGGGGTTGTATTCCTTTTCTTAATAGTTATATGTCTGAAACATAATAGATCCTCAACAAATATTTACTGAAGAATAGTTCATCTGACCTGACGGGATTTGAAGGCACAAGGTTCTGGTTACAACCAGAACATTGAACACCAGTAGTCTTTGTCAACCAAGTAGCAAACCAGTTCCTTAAGAAGAAATGCCTGGCTAGAATAAAGTGTCTGTTAAAGGTATACCTTTGCCAGATCACATGGTAACTGTCACATCACAGAATGATAAGCATGAAGAATACAAAAGTTTTGGCTTGCCTTACTGTGTTTAGCTGTACTTGGGAGTTAAAGGAAGAACATGACAGGCTCAGTCAGGACTCTATGGTCTCAGCTCAAGGCAGTGTCAGAGGGAAAGAACATTTCCTCTCTTATACCTCAAATTTACATACAGAATCTGATTGTACAAGTTGGAGAATTTATAATATAGAGTGAATTATAGCTATATTTTTATGTGAGGTTAAGAGTTTCAATTTGAAAAATGAGGCTCTGAGAATTAAAATAGCAACATTTGGAAGGATTTAGATGACCCTGAGTACCCCAGATCCAAACTGCATTAAGCAAAAGTAGCTCCATTTTCCAGTCTAAAGAGGGGCTGTTTTATCTTGTTTGGAAAGCTTAGACTAACTGTAGTAAGGATTACTGCTAGCTCTCCTTAGCTTCTACCATGCCCATGCCTCACAACCTCCAATCTTCCAGCCAGAGTTAAATCTCAGCGTGCCCAAGGAAGACAATCACCAATAAAACCAAGAATGGAAAACTTATATGTCAAAAGAATTCAAACCTGAGATTAAAAATAATTAAAAACCTGGGGAATATATAGGTGGATTCGTCAGTGATAGATGGAGCATACAGGAGCAACACAGTTTTAGACAGCACAAAATACATTAACACAGAGGCATTTATCCAATATGCTGCATTCAATGCTGTAGCTTGAGCAATTACCATTTTTTTAACTGGTTAACGAAAAGCCAAATTCAGCTGTGGTCTGCAAAATCACTGCAGATGGTGACTGCAGCCATGAAATTAAAAGATGCTTGCTCCTTGGAAGAAAAGTTATGATCAACTTAGACAGTATTAAAAAGTAGAGACATTACTTTGTCCACAAAGGTCCATTTAGTCAAAGCTGATTTTTCCAGTAGTCATGTATGGATGTGAGAGCTGGACTATCAAGAAAGCTGAGCACTGAAGAATTGATGCTTTTGAACCAGTGGTGTTGGAGAAGACTCTTGAGAGTGCCTTGGACTGCAAGGAGATCCAACCAGTCCATCCTAAAGGAGATCAGTCCTGGTTGTTCATTGGAAGGAGTGATGTTGAAGCTGAAACTCCAATATTTTGACCACCTGATGCAAAGAGATGACTCATTTGAAAAGACCCTGTTGCTGGAAAAGATTGAAGGAGGAGGAGAAGGGGACAACAGAGGATGAGATGGTTGGATGGCATTGCTGACTCAATGGACATGAGTTTGAGTAAACTCTGGGAGTTGGTGATGGATAGGGAGGGCTGGCATGCTGCAATCCATGGGGTTGCAAAGAGTTGGACATGACTGATCGACTGAACTGAACTGAACTGAAATGATATTCAAGAAGGGAGCCAAATACAATGGTGGATAGGAGTATATACTGTACAGTCCACTCACCTATCCTCTAATGGTTTTTACTTCCTTCATTTAAATGGGAGTTATGAAATACTGGTATTTTACTGTCCAAGACAATGAAGGCAGAGTTACTATGATAGTTCTAATATGGGAGTGAGGGAGAGAGAATTGTTTCATCCATGAGGATATTTGCTACGGGCTAATGGATCATGGGGTCTCTAAGATGAAATAAATGAAAGAAACACTAAGGTAGTCCTTGGTCTCTTCTGTGAGTATAGCTTCAGTTCAGTTCAGTTCAGTTGCTCAGTCATGTCAGACTCTTTGCAACCCCATGAATAGCAGCACACCAGGCCTCCCTGTCCATCACCAACTCCCGGAGTTCACTCAGACTCACGTCCATCGAGTCCGTGATGCCATCCAGCCATCTTATCCTCGGTCGTCCCCTTTTCCTCCTGCCCCCAATCTCTCCCAGCATCAGAGTCTTCTCCAATGAGTCAACTCTTCACATGAGGTGGCCAAAGTACTGAAGTTTCAGCTTTAACATCATACCTTCCAAAGAAATCCCAGGGCTGAACTTCAAAATGGACAGGTTGGATCTCCTTGCAATCCAAGGGACTCTCAAGAGTCTTCTCCAACACCACAGTTCAAAAGCATCAATTTTTGAGCTCTCAACCTTCTTCACAGTCCAGCTCTGCTATAACTTAGGTTGATGTAAAAAAAACCTTGATCTAATTTTCATCAGTTATATTCCTCATGCAGTTCTCAGAACTGAGCCACTGGGAAAGTGATTATTGTTAGAGTGTTATTTTGTGTCATCTTCCTTCAGCAGCAAGTGGCTGAGCACTGGCAGTATAGGCAAATACCCAGATCTTTTGGATTATGGGACATTGGCTCTTGTCCAGCACTAGTCCTTGAAGACAGAAAACATCACTATTCAGAATGAGAGTTTAAGGGGTCAAAGAAAAAATGGAACTTTGTACTGTGTTGATCTTGCAGTTGTCTCAGTGTGTGTATCACACTCTGTAGACTATTGCAGCTCTGAATGTGAGATTGATAGAGTATACAATTAGAAATTAGCAGAAGCTCTACTCTGACTCTGTGACCCACGGAGTCAGACCATCATTGTAGGAAGTAGAAGCTGATCTGTGGTGCTGAAATAGTAAACCAAAACAATACCATTCTTGGACAAATCAGAGATATTAATATTGCCCTCAAAAACTTGGAAAATACAAGGGCAATAATTCCTCCCACCTCATTTAGTTCTTCTGGATGTACCATAGAGAATGAGAGTAGATAATTGTACAATCAGATGGTAATTCCAAATGAAGCTGCTGTTTCATACATGGGTTCTTTACTGTAGATAATCATTATTGCCCTTTGTCACTGGTGCACATCTAGTTATTTTGACAGATAATGCATTTTTATTTCTATTGATGAGCACATACCATCAAAAACAGTTTGCTTTTCAGTTCAGTTCAGTTCAGTCGCTCAGTCGTGTCCGACTATTTGCGACCCCATGAATCACAGCACGCCAGGCCTCCCTGTCCATCACCATCTTCCGGAGTTCACTCAGACTCACGTCCATCGAGTCCGTGATGCCATCCAGCCATCTCATCCTCGGTCGTCCCCTTCTTCTCCTGCCCCCAATCCCTCCCAGCATCAGAGTCTTTTCCAATGAGTCAACTCTTCGCATGAGGTGGCCAAAGTACTGGAGTTTCAGCTTTAGCATCATTCCTTCCAAAGAAATCCCAGGGCTGATCTCCTTCAGAATGGACTGGTTGGATCTCCTTGCAGTCCAAGGGACTCTCAAGAGTCTTCTCCAACACCACAGTTCAAAAGCATCGATTCTTTGGCGCTCAGCTTTCTTCACAGTCCAACTTTCACATCCATACATGACCACAGGAAAAACCATAGCCTTGACTAGACAGACCTTAGTCTGCAAAATAACGTCTCTACTTTTGAATATGCTATCTAGGTTGGTCATAACTTTTCTTCCAAGGAGTAAGCGTCTTTTAATTTCCTGGCTGCAGTCACCACCTGCAAACCAACCTACTGTGATGAATAATTGTGAAACAAGCTAGATTTCAGAGTTAGGAAAAAGACTGACTGAAACTGCCCACCCTGACTAGGCACCACAGCAACCACTTGCATGAGTTATTTTACAACAGGAGGTCCTGGTAAGGAATAACGGAACTAACAAGCCATCACCAACCAGAAGATTTCAGGAAAGGTCAAAAGGAGACATCGCACGTCCAGTCAACCTCCCAGAATCCTTCTTGCTGGACTCCATATTGGTTGAGCAATGCCAGGAAGGAACACATCACCAGGAAGGAACCCAAGTCAGAATGATTAGCCAGAGACAACCCAGAAACTAATCCCATCACTGTAAAAACTGAGACCCCCTGGGTTCCCTTACCCTGCTCTCCACCTGGGCCCCACCTTAACAATAAACTCTCCTGATTTGTCAATGTCTCCTTGGACAATTCACTTCCCAGTGTTAGACAAGAACCCACTCTTGGGTCCTGGAAGGGGTCCCCCTTCCTGCAACAATAGAGTAACAGTGTTTTCCATTCTTCTCTGTTGTTTTCCAGGGCTAGGATATGAAAAATATATTACATTGCATATTGATGGTTTTCATACTTCAGATAGTTAAGTATGGATTGCTACACAGGAGGCTTCCTGAAGGAGGGATGGGAATAGCTTACCATCTTTAATGACAACCCACTCCAGTATTCTTGCCTGGAGAATTCCATGGACAGAGGAGCCTGGTGGGCTACAGTCCACGGGGTCGCAAATAGTCGGACATGACTGAGTGACTTCACTTTCACTTTCTGGCAAGGTATTTAAATTTTCAGAAGACTTTTCAAGTGGATTTACAAATTATATTATCTAAATTAAACCCTACAATACAGACAATTCATTTTTTCTAAATTCAGCTGGGAATTCAGAGATTGATAATAATATTACATTTTAAGCACGAATGACAAAGAGAATGGAAGAACTGACATGATCTACCTCTTACCCTTAATACTAGCTCTTTCTCAAGAATTCTTATTTGCATAAAAATTCACTAACTAGATCTGGGGACTTAACCACAACTTTTCAAAATTATCCACCAGACACTTTACAACTATATTTTTCATGGTCAACTTTAAGGGTACAGGATGCCCCAAGTTATCAATAGTATAAAAATATAATAATTTTACATTTAAATTTTAAAGATTTAAATTTTAAATTATTTTTCTCATCTTTTCCCCATGATTTAAAATTCTAAACTTTTTGCATGTTTTCTAAGGGTACCTAATATACTAGTACAGCAAGACTTATATAATTGAATTTTTAAAATTTTGAACAAGTTATAAAAGTCCATCATGGATTGGGGCTTCTCTGCTGGTCCAGCGGTTAAGAATCCACCTGCCAATGCAGAGGACACAGGTTCAATCCCTAATCTGGGAGGATCCCACATGCCATTGAGCAACTAAGCCCGTGTGCCACGGCTGCTGAGCCTGCATGCCTAGGCACCGAGCTCCGCAACAAGAGAAGCCACCGCAATGAGAAGCCACGGCAATGAGCAGCCCGCACACCGCAACTAGAGAGTAGCCCGCAGTTACCTCTACTAGAGAAAGCCCGTGCTCAGCAGTGAAGACTCGGCACAGCCACAAATAAGGAAACAGTCACTTTTAAAAATCCATGGATTAATATATGTTATCAAAATACTTTGGAGATCACTTTTTAAGTGATAATGCCCAGACCCAAAAAGCGGTCACCCCACTTCCTTAATTGATCATTATTGCTATCACTTTTTAAGGGAAATGAATATCCCATTCTTCCTGAGTGCTCACTTTTTTCCTTTCACCCTCCCATAGGTATACTCAGGTACCATGGCTCACGGTTCTTTCCACAATAAGCACCCAGCCGATCCTTTCGAACGTGGTACTAAATCTAAGAATGTAAACAGTCAAAGGACTTCTGAGTGCCTGATGACACATCGGAGACAAAGAAATAAAGAGGCAAAGTTCTCCCAAATAAATAGAATAATACAGTATACTAACACATATGCATGGAATTTAGAAAGATGGTAATAGTAGCCCTGTATGCAAGACAGCAAAAGAGACACAGATGTAAAGAACAGTCTTTTGGACTCTGTGGGAGAGGGAGAGGGTGGGATGATTTGGGAGAATGGCATTGAAACATGTATAATATCATATATGAAATGAATCACCAGTCCAGGTTCAATGCATGATACTGGATTCTTGGGGCTGGTGCACTGGGATGACCCGGAGGGGTGGTATGGGGAGAGGGGAGGGAGGGGGTTTCAGGATGGGGAACACGTGTATACTTGTGGCGGATTCATGTTG
>SJYX01023282.1:697837-724242 GCA_006410675.1 Oreotragus oreotragus | reverse complement strand
CCTGATGAACTATGGAATGAGGTTCGTGACATTGTACAGGAGACAGGGATCAAGACCATCCCCATGGAAAAGAAATGCAAAAAAGCAAAATGGCTGTCTGGAGAAGCCTTACAAATAGCACTGAAAAGAAGAGAGGCGAAAAGCAAAGGAGAAAAGAAAAGATATAAGCATCTGAATGCAGAGTTCCAAAGAATAAGAAGAGATAAGAAAGCCTTCTTCAGCAATCAATGCAAAGAGATAGAGGAAAACAACAGAATGGGAAAGACTAGAGATCTTTTCAAGAAAATTGGAGATACCAAGGGAACATTTCATGCAAAGATGGGCTTGATAAAGGATAGAAATGGTATGGACCTAACAGAAGCAGAAGTTTGCTTTACCTGATGGAAACTGAAATACATCTTACCTGTCTTCCTGCAGGGTTGGGCTAGCTCTTCGGCTCTTTTATAAGTTAAGACACAGACTCCATGACCTTTTCACCTTACCACAAGGTGGTATGCTGCTTGGTGATACCATGGAAGTTGTACAGGCTCAAAAAAATACTACCAGATAGAAAGGAATAAAATTACCAAAAATATGTGAGTGTGTATGAATTTTTTTCTTAGTTTCTTTAAAAGGATATTAACTTCTCCAAAATCACTGCAGATGGTGACTGCAGCCATGAAAGTAAAAGATGTTTGCTCCTTGGAAAAAAGTTATGACCATCCTAGGCAGCATATTAAAAAACAGAGACATTGCTTTGCTAACAAAGGTCCATCTAGTCAAGGTTATGGTTTTTCCAGTAGTCATGTATGGATGTGAGAGTTGGACTATCGAGAAAGCTGAGCACCGAGGAATTGATGCTTTTGAACTGCAGTGTTGGAGAAGACTCTCGAGAGTCCCTTGGACTGCAAGGAGATCCAACCAGTCCATTCTAAAGGAAATAAGTCCTGAATATTCTTTGGAAGGACTGATGCTGAAGCTGAAACTCCAATACTTTGGCCACCTGATGCAAAGAACTGAGTAATTTGAAAAGACCCTGATGCTGGGAAAGATTGAAGGAGGGAGGAGAAGGGGATAAAGAGGATGGGATGGTCAAATGGCATCACCGACTCAATAGACATGAGTTTGAGTAAACTCTGGGATTTGGTGATGAACAGGGAGGCCTGGTGTGCTGCAGTCCATGGGGTCACAAAGAGTCAGACATGACTGAGTGACTGAACTGAACTGAACCAAAAGTAAAGTGCGCAATATATGGTGGGTTTGTAAGATACAGAGCCATAAACACATGACGAGAGCAGCAAAAATGGCAGTGGGTATTGCAAGTCGATTATATGTGAGTTAGTATAAAATTAATTAAACAAATTTTAAAAAGTAGAAGGAAGGAAATAATTGAAGAAATCAATGAAACAAAAAATATATAGAATAAATTAATAAAACTGAAAACTGTTTTTTTGAAAAGATTTTTTTAATTGACAAAGCTGTAAAAAGGGGAATGCTGAAGAGTTACAGACAATAAAAGAATGATAAAGATAAATTATGAACAACTCTATCCTATACTCCATTTATATGAATGCTCAGTTCAGTTCAGTTCAGTTGCTCCCTCATATCCAACTCTTTGCGACCCCATGAATTGCAGCACACCAGACCTCCCTGTCCATCACCAACTCCCGGAGTTCACACAAACTCACATCCATCAAGTTGGTGATGCCATCCAGCCGTCTCATCCTCTGTCGTCCCCTTCTCCTCCTGCCCCCAATCCCTCCCAGCATCAGAGTCTTTTCCAATGAGTCAACTCTTCGCATGAGGTGGCCAAAGTACTAGAATTTCAGCTTTAGCATCATTCCTTCCAAAGAAATCCCAGGACTGATCTCTTTTAGAATGGACCAGTTGGATCTNCTGCCTTTTGTCTGTGGTCAAACTTTAGCCAAAGAATAGAATAAGTTTAATCAGAGAAGTGAGAACATGCAGAAACAAAGGAAAACAGTCAGAGGAGACCATTATTATTATTATTATTATTATTATTAATGTAATCATTAAGCAAAATCAAGGACCTTTATTTATTAGTTCCTTCTTAAGGGCTATAGATAATATTCTGAGCCATATCCTGTGAGATGTCTTATAGATACTAAAACTGTCACCATGTAGAAGAAGTTAACTACATGATGTTAACTACATAACCAGACTGTAGCCATGACATAAGCTGCCAGAATTCCGAGAACTAGCCTTAAGGAAATGGGAAAAAATTGACCCCAGAACTGATAATTAACTATACTTAAAACAGTCAAGGTGATGCTGGGCAGACCACTGATGACCAGTTTCAAAATGACTGTCGTATCTGTGCTGTTTCTGCATGGAGCCCATTCACTCAGCCTATAAGAGCTATTGCCCCTTGGTTGTCAGTGGGGGGAGTCAGCCTTTGGACAGCAGTCTGTTCCACTTCCCCCTACCAAAATAAAATATTTTTCTTTTTACCAACCTGGTTTCTTTAATGGCTTTTGAGCAGCAAGCAGCCAGACCCCACTTTGAGTTACAAAATGGACAATGACAATGAAGGTGGAGCTTTTTCTCCTTTCAAATTATTTGTTTGGGATAATTCCCAGGAGTGTAGGTCAAAAATGATACAATGTTTCGAGTCAAACCCCAAAGAGTTCCAAACAAGGATACTCTTACCTGTAGCAAAGAGGAAACTATTTCATCAGAACAGTCCTCAGAGATGGAAGAGGACTATTTCAGCAAGACTGTAAAACTCTCATGTGCAAGGACCAAGTCGGCCAGCCCCAGTGATGTATAACACCGAACACAGAGTGGATGACCAAGGCCTATCCAGGCTCATGACACCTGAAGCTTAAACAAATTAAGGAACCATCTTTAAGAGGAAGAATATGAAATCACCAAAACAAAACTAGGTATGAGAATGACCTTTTCAAAAATGGTGGGGGTTGGGGGGTGGGATGAACAGGTGTGTGCTAAGTTGCATCTGACTCTTTGCAACACGTCAGGCTCCTCTGCCCATGGGGTCTCAGGCAAGAATTCTGGAGTGGCTTGCCATTTCCTTCTGCAGTGGATCTTCCCGACCCAGGGAGTGAGGAACCTGTGTCTCTTGCGTCTCCTGCATTGGCAGGCAGATTTTTTACCACTTCACCACCTGGGAAGCGTTGGGAGCAGGGAATGGGAATCAAAACAAATACCATTGTTTAAAGAGCCAAAAATGCAACAAATTCACAAAATTAAAAAAAAAACAAACACACAAAATTGAAAAAAAAAAACAGTTTTCACAAACAAACCTGCTTGCCTGACGCCCCGCTGTAATACTTCCCCCCCACATCTTTAGCTGCATGCTTTTTGGTATCTTTTCCATATGATGACAATTTTCAGTATCCTTTTCTGTAACAAGAATAGAAAACAAATTCAGTCTTCTCTTTGGCATGGCTGATCAAAATTGTTTATTACTATCATTGTTGTTCAGTCACTAAGTTGTGTCCAACTCTTTGTGACCCCATGGACTGCAGCATGCCAAGCTTCCCTGTCCTTCACCGTCTCCTGGAGCTTGCTCAAACTCATATCCACTGAGTCAATGATGCCCATTCAACCATTTCATTCTCTGTTGCCCTCTTCTCCTCCTGCCCTCAATCTTCCCAGAATCAGGGTCTTTTCGACTGAGCTGGCTATTCATATCAGGTGGCCAAAGTACTGGAGCTTCAGCTTCAGCATCAGTCCTTTCAATGAATATTCAGGACTGATTTCCTTCAGGATTGACATGGGTTATAAAAGTTTTTTTCAGCATCACAACTCATTATTAGCAATATCACATACAGTTTTAGAATGGTAAAATTGAGGAAAACCTGTTGGTCAAGCTTTTTCATATATGAGAGAAATTTATCTCCATTCATTGATCATAAGTTTAAACCAGAATTTGTTTTCCTGATTTGGGCAGATCTCTTAGAATTGACTTTATGTTACAGTTGCATGTGGAAAATAAGCTCAGCCGAGTTTGACTCTATTTCAAACTTTGTTTCTCACCCAGTATCCACGTACATCCTGTGCTGGTGGCTGCAGGGCATATTCACATGGGGTACAACGCCTGTCCCTACACTTGGTGACAACATGGTCCTGACGAATCAGACAATGAGTGTTCCTGAAAACCATTCCTATATGGAGGATGGGGAGCAAGGATGTCACTCTGCTTGCAAAGGACTGTGAATCACAAAAAAGTATCCCACCAAACCTAAGCAAGATGCATCGTCAAGTCCATTCCAGAACCCAAACAGACCTGAGTCACTCCAATGCCAAGTGACACAAAGGGAAATGAATAGAGAGGAAGTCAGAGTGGAAAGAGATAGCAATCCTAACCAGAGGTGGTTAAAAATATCATGTCTGTTCAGATTGTGCAAACACACACAGCCATGTACACACATTCCCAGGGCTCCTCCTAGGGCCCTGAAAGGGATTCATATGATGAAGAGCATCTGAGGCTGAAAATGACTTTGCTTCACCTGTGCATTACTCTGAATTAATTCATCCATGTGTTTGATATACCAGGAATGTTTCATTGCCTTCATTGTACTAGGGTGTTCTGTGAATGTTTTTTTTTAACCGCAGTTGAGAAATTCTGCTGAGGGAAAACACAGTTTGCATTTCAGGTGGTGTTAGTGGTAAAGAACCTGCTTGCCAGTGCAAGAGACATAAGAGATGCAAGGTGGGAAGATCAATCACTGGGTTGAGAAGATCCCCTGGAGGAGGGCATGGCAACCCACTTCACTATTCTTGCCTGGAGAATCCCATGGACAGAGGAGCCTGGCAGACTAGTCCATAGGGTCGCAAAAAGTTAGACATGACTGAGGGACTAAGCACAGCACAAACCCTCCCCCCTGCAGAGATGACTGAGAGGAAACTGAGTCCCATCCTCCTCCCACTCTATCTATTTAGCAGACAGTCATAGGGGACTGGGAAGGAAACTGGAAAACTGGTTGGAATCAGAAGCCTCTGAACTATTTAGAAAGTTTGGGGAGGAGGGAGGGTTTACAGCCCCAAAGCCAAATGATGGGTGGTCCAAGCTGTTGTTCTTGTTTAGTTGCTAAGTCATGTCCGACTCTTTAGGACCCCACGGACTGTAGACTGCCAGGCTCCTCTGTCCATGGAATTCTCCAGGCCAGAATACTGGAGTGGGTTGCCATTTCCTTCTCTGGGGGATCTTCCTGACCAGAGCACCATGCATAGTGCTTGGGGGGCTTGACATAAGAGGAAATCAACATCTTCTTCCAGTTGAAGTGTTGCTTAGTCACAGTTGGGCTGAAGTGCTTCCATGCCTTCCATTGGAATGGGAGGGGAAGAGAACTGGAGAGGAATGGTAGGTGGAAGTGGGGTGGCAAGTGGCCATCTGAATTCCCACAATTTGCAGAATCAAGAATACATGAATTTCCTGGACCTAGAGACTACTATACAGTTAAGGGAGTCAAAGAGAAAATAAATACCGAATATTCATCCATATATGTGGAATCTAGAAAAATGGTATAGATGACTTTATGCAAAACAGGCACAGGCACAGGCGTAGAGAACAAACGTACGGATACCAAGGTGGGAAGGGTAATGGGAAGAATTGGGAGGCTGGGACTGACATATGTATACACTACTGATGCTATGTAAAAAATAGACAAGTAATGAAAGCCTCCTGTATAGCACAGGGAACTCTGCTCAGTGCTCTGTAGTAGCCTAAATGGGAAGCATATCCATAAAAGAGGAGATGTATGTATACGTATAGCTCAGCTGGTAAAGAATCCGCCTGCAATGCAGGAGACCCCAGTTCAATTCCTGAATCAGGAAGATTTCAATTCTTGGATCAGGAAGATCCCCTGAAGAAGGTATAGACTACCCACTCCAGTATTCTTGGGCTTCCCTGGTGGCTCAGCTGGTAAAGAAATCTGCCTGCAATGCGGGAGACCTGGGTTCAAGATCTGGGTTCAATCCCTGTGTTGGCAGGATCCCCTGGAGAAGGGAATGGCTACCCACTCCAGTATTCTGGCCTGGATAATTCCATGGACTGTATAGTCCATTGGGTCACAAAGAGTTGGACACAACTGAGCAACTTTCAATTTCACTTTCATAGCTGATTCACTGTGCTGTACAGCAGAAAATAGCACAACATTGTAAAGCAACTATATTCCAATAAAAATTAATTAATAAAAAAGAAAAAATTTTTAAAAGGATACATGGATTTCTCTTAGAATGGCAGGGACAACAGAAACTGCCAAGACTATCTTCTTGCTGGTATGTCATTCAAAAGGGATGGTCAGCAGATTGAAAAAAACTCACTAATGGGAATCTCTAGAAAGGTCATCAAGTTGGGAGCTTAGGGGAACCAGAAGAGGTCAGGCCAGGTCAGAAGGGATCGCCTATGTCAGGGGGCTGTGAAGGTCAGTTGCTGTTCACTCACTCAGTCATGTCTGACTCGTTGAACCCCATGGACTGCAGCATGTCAGGCTTCCCTGTCCTTCACTATCTTCTGGAGTTTGCTCAAACTCATGTCCATTGAATGGGTGATGATATTTAACCATCTCATTCTCTTTCACTGCCTTCTCCTCCTGCCCTCAATCTTTCCCAGCATCGGGGTCTTTTCCAATGAATTGGCTCTTTGCATCAGGTGGCCAAAGTATTGGAGCCTCAGCTTCAGAAACAGCCTTCTAATGAATATTCAGGGTTGATTTCCTCTAGGATTGACTGGTTTGATCTCCTTGTAATTCAAGGGGCTCTCAACAGTCTTCTCCAACATCATACTTTGAAAGCATCAGTGCTTCAGCACTCAGCCTTCTTTATGGTCCAACTCTCACATCCCTACATGACTACTGGAAAAACCATAGCTTTGACTTCTAAAAGGACCTTCCACTAGATTCACACATGGGGCCCTCAAGAGCTGTTATCTGAGCACCTGCTACCCAGACAGCCATGACGGGAAAGCAGCAACACCCATGGAGATAGGCCCCTAGAAGCATCGATCCCTAGTGCACTGCAGGAAAAGGTGACTCCACAGAGGGAGAGGAGGGCTGCGTACAAGAGAAGCCCAATTCCATCCACTCCAGGCTCCTCATGCTGAAGCTAAGCCAGGCAAGGAGAGAAGCAGGAATTCAATTCAATGTGCTCGTGACCTTTTATACCATAACTTCAGATCCGCCTGATCCACCACTAAGGAAAAGGAATGAGCAATCTTTCACAGAACAATTAAAGGCAAAGAGCTGAGGTTTTTTTTTTTTAAAGAATCATCTCTGCCACAAGTTCAGACTGTTCAATGAATTATTCATAAGCATGAAGAATTAGGGGAAATGGATTAGGAAATCTGCTGTGGGACAAGAACCATCTTTCAAACAGGTTTCTCTGTTCTCTTCCACATCCCACAGAAGTGCTGGCACAAAGCTGCCACTGTCAGCTTTGGTCTGATGAGCACCCCAGTTTAGCAGAAGAAACATTCTCTAACACGTCTCTGGTTTCTTCATCAGAATGATAAGGCATGAAAAAATAATGGTTAAGAAAAATGGGTGCTTTTATTCATACGTTTTATCATACATAAGTCTTCCACACATAGTGGGAAGTTCAGATATGCAATGACCTTTTTCTCCTTTGGGATTTCTCATGACCGTCCAAGCAGTGGGAGGCCACAGGGATGAAAGGGACGGTCCCTGGTACACCTGGATTCCAGGTCCTACTCTGTCAGCTGTCAAGGGGAAATATTTGCCTCTCTGGCAGAGACTTTCCCCTGTCTCAAAGGAGGTGTGCGACTCCTCTGGGGTTTCCAGATTGCCAAGGAGCAAACCTACATCTCAGAACCAGGTCTCCTGACTCCAGAGAATCTGCGTGTACCTCTGTTTTAGTGGTCATTCCTATATGGCCTGTGTCCATTCCATGTGCTCTGAAGGATGATGATGACATCCTTCCATGATCGTATCCAGCAGCTGTCAATGTCCCTGGTGTTGAGTGGGAACTCACAAAGTGTTAAAACAATGACTATAAAGCCATGCAACCGTGTGCAAACAGAAGCCGTGCGTCAGCATTCACTTAAGTAGCTCCCATGATAAACAATGATGAGCCCACCCTTAACCTTCAAAGTAAAAAAAAAAAAAATGGAACTAGTACAAAGCAGAAAGTGAAGGATGACATCTCTCATGATGTGGTGGACCAGGGATTTCAACAGTATCATTGATAAAATGTAACCATCACTCAGCAACATGCCACTTGTATCAGAGAAGGGAAAATTTGCCTTCAAAGCTGGCTGTGGGGGCTTTCCTGGTGGTCTAGTGGTTAAGATTCGGCACTCCCAATGCCAGGGGCCTGGGTTTGATCCCTGGTCAGGGAACCAGAGCCCACATGCTACAACTAAGACCCAGTACAGCCAAATAAATAAAACAAATATTTTAAATAAATTTGGTGGAATGTAAGTGTGTGAATGCTTCCATAAGAGTGTCCTTTCAGTGCCACAAAACATATCTCATTCCACCTGCAAACAACCTTAAGTATTCTTTCTTGCTGTGTGAAACATCTGCTCCTTTTCCTTAAAAAAAAAAAAAAATCCATTAGAGGAAGCCAGATGGAGTCCATGATATTTTTATTTGTGACAGTTTGATGACTGGCCAGAAGGTCTGGAGAACAAGAATCGCCCAGCTTGTCTGTATCTGTTCCCTGAGCACTTGCTCTTAAGAGTCTCTGGAGGGACTTCTCTGGCAGTGCAGTGGTTAAGACTCTGTGCTTCCATTGCAGGGGGTGCAGGTTTGATCCCTAGCTGGGGAACTAGATCCCAGGTGCCAACCAGAAAAAGAAAGTCTCTGGAGGCTCCTCCATGGTCATTTCTGTCGATACAAACAGTGGTCCCCACAGGAAGGCTAGACATGGTGGGGGTGCAAGGAAAATGGCTTGGCTGCTCCACACACGAGAAGCTCCCACAAAAGGACCCTGCTGGGACTTCCCTGGTGGTCCAGTGGCTAAGACTACACGCTCCCAATGCAGGAGGCCTGTGTGATCCCTGGTCGGGGAATTAGATCTCACATACCACAACTAAAGGTCCTGTGTGCTGCAACTAAGACCTGGTGCAGTAAAATAAACAAAAGTACTTAAAAAAAATTTTTTTAACAGGATCCTGTTGCCATCTTCTTCCAGCTTCTCTGATCTTCTAACCAGTTATTCTCTACACCTGCCTCAGGCTACCTAAGGGTATGGGAAGAGGTGCTGAAATGCACTGTTGGTTGGATGCACAGTGGATCTGAACAGTGGCCAGTGCCTGACTAGGTGCTCCCATGGGACTGCGGGGCCATCCTGTCATCTGAGTGCATCCACCATGGGGTTTCACCTGGCAGCGTCCCAACCTTCTCTGGCTTCCAGTTCAGAATTCCTCACTCTCTGGGTGGTCTCCCCAATCTTCCCACCTGTCACAAAGAAGAGTCCCCTTTCTCCAGCATCCACCCTTCAGTTGCTCCCTTTTCCCAACTTTGTCTCTTTTCTCTCAGGTTAAATCAAAACCGCTCTCTCCTTCCTCTTCAGCTCTGCCCGTTGTTCACCAGCTCTCACACCAAGACCTCAGGGCCCAGGGAGCTTCCACGTGGCATCACTTCCTTCCTGAGCCTGCCGGAGCTCTGTCCTCAGCCACACAGCCAGCTCGCACATCAGGAAATTCTGAGCCCCAAAACAGTACCAGTCCAAGTGTCTGCCACCTCTGCTCCTTGACCCAGCAAGAACCCAGCCAGGAGCAAACAAGAGAATCGCACAAATCTGCATCTTTACTTTCTATTCCTTGCAGCTTCTAGGCCATGACTCTGAGCAAACTTCCTAATCACAACCAACTTTCACTCCTCTCATTTTTTATACACCCCAGTGAATGTCCTTTTTGAGAAACATGTTGGTTCCTTTCTCCTGGGAGGACACGTCCCTGAGATCTGGCTGAATCACTTACCAGGCATGAAAATAACACCTATTATTCATTAACAGCCACTGAGACTGAGACTATTAGTGAGAGAAATGAACCATAACCAGGGGTGGGTGTGGATCTATATTTCATGCCAAAAGTTCCCTTGAAATAGATCATTGGGCAATCCATGTCCACTTGACTTTATTGATGCTTTACTCCCTTCTAAAATGTTCAGTTCTCTGGGAGAACAAAAGCCTTGACAGTAGCTTGGTAAATAGTCACTTTGGAACCTACTGCATGATTCCACTTCCTTTTGCACTTCAATAAAGTGAGACTATGTCCCCAAAAGCAGTGGTTAGATCTTCTGTTTTCATGCTGGTCTCATGACAGGACGGAGTGACTGAGTTGAACTGAACTGAGACCTTCTACATCATTAGTAGGAATATAAACTGGCGTGGTCACTATGGAAAACAATATAGAGGGTCCTCAAAAAACTAAAAGTAGAGTTGCCATGTGCTTAGTTGCTCAGTCATGTCTTCACTATGGAAAACAATATACAGGGTCCTCAAAAAACTAAAAGTAGAGTTGCCATGTGCTTAGTTGCTCAGTCATGTCTGACTCTTTGAAACCCTGTAGACTATGGCCTACCAAGCTCCTCTGTCCATAGGATTCTCCAGGCAAGAATACTGCAGTGGGTTGCTATGCCCTCCTCCAGGGGATCTTCCCAATCCAGGGATCAAACCTAGGTTTCCCGCATTGCAAGCAGATTCTTTACCACCTGAGCCACTAGGGAAGCCCAGGAATACTGGAGTGGGTAGCCTTTCCTCTCTCCAGGGGATCTTCCCCACCCAGGAATTGAATCGGGGTCTCCTGCATTGCAGGTGGATTCTTTACCAGCTGAGCTACCAGGGAAACCTTGCCATAAGACCCAGAAATTCAACTCCTGGACATACATCTCAACAAACTATCATTCAAAAAGATACACACACCCCAATGTACATAACAACACTGTTTATAATAGCCAAGACATAGAAGCAACATAAATGTCCATTGACAGATAAATAGATAAAGAAGATGTGGTATATATATATATATATATATATATGCCATAGAAAAGAATGGAATAATGCCATTGGCAGCTATAAGGATGGGCCTAGAGATTATCAGACTAAATGAAGTAAGTCAGAAAGAGAAAGACAAATACATAATATCATTTACCTGTGGAATCTAAAATACAACACAAATGAACATATCTATGAAAACAGAAACAGATCAACAGACATAGAGAACAGACTTGTGGTTGCCAAGGGAGATGAGTGGTGGGGGAGAGAGACGGATTGGGAGTTTGGGATTAGCAGATATAAACTATTATATGTAGGATGAATAAACAACACAGTCCTACTCTATAACATAGGCAAATATATTCCATATCTATAATAGACCATGCTGTTTTTCAGTCACTAAGTGGTGTCTGACTCTGTGACCCCATGCACTGTAGCCTGCCAGGCTCCTCTGTCCATGGGATTTCCCAGGCAAGGATACTGGAATGGGTTGCTACTTTCTTCTCCAGGGGATCTTCCCAACCCAGAGACTGAAATCGCATCTCCTGCCTTAGTAGGTGGATTCTTTACCACTGAGCTACCTGGGCAGCCCTGTAATAAACCATAAAGTAAAAGAAAAAAAGAAGTAGTTAGAGCCTAGGAAAGGACAGACAAAATGTTACAGAAGTAACAGATAATCAAGGTAAAACTCAGAGCAGGATGATTTGGGTCAAGCCCTAATGCTCCTACTCAAATTTCATAATAACTTGAGGCAGATCATTTAACTTCTCTGAGCTTAGCTTTTATAACTATGAAATGAATGTAAGCCAAAAGTTTCCAGTTCCAATCTTTTCCAACTTTTCTGGATCCCTCATTCCTCTGATGTTCAAGTTGAATGGCTTGAGCTCCTAGACCCTAAATTATGAGAAATCAAACAGAATTCTCCCCCAAGAGTTCCTTACATTCCCCTTGCTTTCCATTGAGTTGGCAAACATTTATTGAGCATGTACTATGTGCCAAGTTCATCTGAGCAGAGAACAAGATGAAGGAAAGCTGCAGGCATATGTAAGTCCCCCTGGTCTTCTCTCATTCTGAGGATACCTTGGGAAACCCCAATTCTCCCACTTGATCAGGCAGAGCAAATTAGTGCTTCCTTCAACTCCTCTCTGGCACCTAGGCTGTGCTCAGGGGGTTTTGTCTTTCTCAACCTCATCGAGCTGTTTCTTCAAAAGAAATCATCATTTCGTATGAAACATACCACTCACGCTCCAAGAAGGCAAAAGTGAATGCAGATTATGATTGTCGTAAATAGAAACCAGTATTTCCTAACGTTAGGTAGGTAGAATAGGGAAAAGGAGTCCAAAATGGCGGTGGCTAAAAGACAAGGAAGGGAAAAGCCCACAAAAATAGAACAAAAGAAGGTCCAAGGACCGGAGTGGGGACCTCAGGTAAAACAAACAACACTCCTGGCTCGCCCAATTTACATGGGACAGGCCCAGGGAGAGAGAGACATATAAAATGAGGAGCCAAAGCTAGCTCTCTCTCTCTCTCTCCTGCGCGCTGGGGCGCTCTTCTCCTTGTGTCTTTGGATCGATGTGCCCTCACGCCTCAAAGATAGATTTTCCTGCTATCTTCTAAATAAAGTAGAGCTGTAACACTGAGCTGTAACACTAATTTGTCTAAGAGTTATAACATGGTCCATTCGAGACCATGTTTCACTTTCTCAATGTCTAAGGTTATCATTTCCCTACATTCTAATGCTCTGTTCTTCCTCTTTCTTAACCCGCAAGGGAACAATGGAGTTTGACCAGACAGAATACATTGAACCTTATGGGAACACTTCTTTAAGAAGAAGAAATCTTGTAGGAGTGGTGATTTGGAGAAACGTGACTCCTGGCTCCAGACGTATGATGAGTTAGGCTAATTATGGCTTCCAAACAAGAGACCAACTCTTCCAAATACTTCAGGGGCTGACGTTCACATCTGACAAGACCCAGGGGAGACCCTGACTCCTATATGACAGAAGCTAATCAACATCCTAAAGAAACACAGTGGCTCCCTTCTGTTCTCTGTTTCTCTCTACACAGAATAATAGTTTTGAGCATAATTTGAAAAGGCAGCGACCAAAGGGGATTCCAGGGATGGTTTTGGCTTTGAACCTCATTAAACAGCTCTAGTTTCTTTCTCCTTTGTTTAAGTAGATAACAATATTGCCAATAAATACAGTCCAGTGAATCCTCTGCCAAAAACTGAATCAGACAGTATTTTAATAAAGTAAAAAATGATCAGGAATAGCAAATTTTACATTCCACAGACAATGAGAGTCCAGAGAGTACAGGGAAACTGGCCTCTGGCCATAAGAGATGTGAAGACAAGGACAGCAGAGTTATTTAGCACAGGTAATTCAACACTCAAAAAACTAAGATCATAGCATCTGGTACCATCACTTCAAGGCAAACAGCAGGGGAAAAAAAGGAAGCAGTGACAGATTTTATTTTCTTGGGCTCCCAAATCACTGCAGATGGTGACTGCAACCATGAAATCAAAAGACACTTGCTCCTTGGAAGGAAAGCTATGACAAACCTAGACAGCATATTAAAAAGCAGAGGCATCTCTTTGCTGACAAAGATTCATATAGTCAAACCCATGGTTTTTCCAGTAGTCATGTACAGATGTGAAAGTTGTACCATAAAGAAGGCTGAGTGCTAGAGAACTGATGTTTTCAAATTGTGCTGGAGAAAATTCTTGAGAGTCCCTTGGACTGCAAGGAGATCAAATCAGGTAATCCTAAAGGAAATAAATCCTGAATATTCATTGGAAGGACTGATGCTGAAGCTCCAATACTTTGGCTACCTGATGCGAAGAGTCAACTCATTGGAAAAGACCCTGATGCTGGGAAAGATTGAAGACAAAAGGAGAAGAGGGAGACAGAAGATAAGGTGGTTAAATAGGATCACTGACTCAATGAACATGAGTTTGAGCAAACCCTGGGAGATAGTGAAAGACAGAGGAGCCTGGCTTTCTGCGGTCCATGGCGTCAAAAAGAGTCAGACACAACTTAGCGACTGAACAACAACAAAATTCTTAGCAGAAGAAAATGGCCACAGNGAAGGCTGAGCACAGATGAATTGATGCTTTTGAACTGTGGTGTTGGAGAAGACTCTTGAGAGTCCCTTGGACTGCAAGGAGATCCAACCAGTCCATCCTAAAGGAGATCAGTTTTGGGTGTTCACTGGAAAGACTGATGTTGAAGCTGAAACTTCAATACATTGGCCACCTGATGCGAAGAGCTGACTCATTTGAAAAGACCCTGTTGCTGGGAAAGATTGAGAGCAGGAGGAGGAGGGATGACAGAGGATGAGATGATTGGATGGCATCACCGGCTCAATGGACATGAGTTTGGGTAGACTCCGGCAGTTGGTGATGGACAGGGAGACCTGGCATGCTGCCTTTCACAGGGTTGCAAAGTGTTGGACACGACTGAGCGACTGAACTGAACTGAATCATATTGTGTGTGTATACCTCAAGCAAGAACCATAATAATCGTGACGTACATATATGAGTCTTGTCTGTAGTCCTCCTTAAAACAATAGTTAAATCTTAAAATGAGTGTCTTTATTGAGTTTCTATACTTTTCCTATGATGTCATTTATATAGTTTCAGTGAGACCCTATTCTTCACCCACCATGTCCCAGAAATTAAAATTTACAACCCTACCACAGCAAAGATCTTTTTAAATTACACATGACAATCTCACTATAAGAAGTGAGAACTATGTATCATACATTAAAATTCTATCTATAATATTGTCTCAGGAAAATGTCTTAGAGTTCTTGCTTTGCTACTCATATAATCCCATATTCACAGTTAGTCAAGAATGTTAATTTTTGATGGATAGGTCAGATACATTCCCAAACTTGGGACTTTCAGGAAAGAATTGATCATAGATAGGTTTTGCAGATTATAGATTTTATAGACAGAAACTGGTAAATATCATTTTGATGATTCATGAATCCTGATCTCAATAGAGAAGCTTATAAAGACAAAAAGTATTTCTGATACATACCAGTAACTTACAGTCCTGGAGAGTTTATAAATCTTCCACATGTAAAGTTTTTTACTCATAAGCTTTAAAATTCTGTGGTTCTGTTTTTAAAGCTAGATATTAAAGAGGCTTGTTCTGTTAATTAATATCTATCAAGTCCCATAAGTAAAACTGATCAAATAAAATGCTATATTAGTAATACTAATTTCTTTAATGAAAGTGAAAGTCACTCAGTCATGTCTGACTCTTTGTGACCCCATGGACTATACAGTCCATGAAATTCTCCAGGCCAGAATATTGGAGTGTGTAGCCTTTCCCTTCTTCAGGGGATCTTCCCAACCCAGAGATCAAACCCAGGTCTCCCATATTGCAGGTGGATTCTTTACCAACTGAACCACAAGGGAAACCCAAGAATACTGGAGTGGGTAGCCTATCCCTTCTCCAGAGGATCTTCGTGATCCAGGAATAGAACTGGGGTCTCCTGCATTTCAGGTGTACTCTTTACCAACTGAGCTATCATGTGTGAGGTCAAATTCATGCTTTAGGGACAGAAATCTGTCTACAGTGAGAGACTTTGAAAGAAGGGTGACCATTGGTCCTATGGCAGTAGGCACAGAAACACACAGTATGTCCAACAGTCAGAAAAAAAATCTATGAAAGGTGTTTCACTTTGCACCTTTAGGCAACAGAAAATAAAAGGTTTGCCCGATGTAGTTCCAGTTCCCAAATTAAATGAAACCTTAAGCATCCCCAGCAAATTACTACTACTGTAATAAAAACATCATCATTGACTTTTGCAATGACATTGTCAGAGGTTATGCCATTATTTTGTATACATGATAATGAGAAAAAATATGGCCGTTTGGCACCATGAACAAATGAAGGTAAAAGGTAAACTTGCTAGCTTTACTTTTTGTTTCTTTTAAAAAAATACTTTAGTTTTTTATTTGGCAAATTGGACCTTTTCACATCTGTTCAAATTGATTTCTTATCTACTTGATATTGTTTCTGAATATTCCTTTCACAAAAGTGAAGTACTGAAATCATTATTAGTGTCTTGGTTGCCTTCACACTACTAAAGGGAGAAAATTTTGAAGGCAGTTGTGATTCACGTACAACAGAGAAAACGGGTTAGTGTAAATACATTCACAGAATAGCTGACATCTTTCAATACCGATAGTTAAAGACATTAGTTTCAGTAAAAAATTATTCTAAAAAGCAAAAAGGCAGCTTTCACAGTCATGACTGTATTTTCATAAATAATTTTATGCTATACGATGACCATAATTTAGCCAATATAATATATTCAATAAAATTAAATTCAATTAAATGACAATATAGTTTGACTTGATCCTTTATCAATAGAATCTACGGTTGAATCATATATTCTCATTACTGTACTTTTGTGAAACTATGTGAATTTTAGATACGAATGCCTGCTTGAGT
Source organism: Oreotragus oreotragus (assembly GCA_006410675.1). Classification (NCBI taxonomy): domain Eukaryota; kingdom Metazoa; phylum Chordata; class Mammalia; order Artiodactyla; family Bovidae; genus Oreotragus; species Oreotragus oreotragus. Next base: position 707,849 of record SJYX01023282.1, on the reverse strand, counting down.
AGGTCTTGACAAAACCTTCCAACATCTGCATTGAATATAGTCATTTAGGAGTTAGGTAATATTTAAGACTCCTGGAAAATGATGTACTCTGTAACAAACAAAATCAAAACAGTAGAGATTTATGGAATCCCAAAACCACAAATTTAAATCCCTTAACTAAAGGAGAAAAAGTTTAAACAATTAAACAATTTTACAGAAAGATTGGAAACAGTGCAATCGTCCTAATTGGTGAGGTCTGATAGAAATAGAAATGTGCCAGTTAAAAACTAATAATGCTAACTGGTGACTCAGGAAAATGCATAGTTCTTTAATAATCTCACTTTTATTACAGTATTTTATTTGGATAAAATGCATTTAAAAATTTCCAAGATTTTAAGATGTAGAACAAAAAGGAAGACATGGCCCCAAAGAAAGCAGCTGAAACCAAGAGTAGCTGGCTGGGCCGAGGAGNGCATAGTTCTTTAATAATCTCACTTTTATTACAGTATTTTATTTGGATAAAATGCATTTAAAAATTTCCAAGATTTTAAGATGTAGAACAAAAAGGAAGACATGGCCCCAAAGAAAGCAGCTGAAACCAAGAGTAGCTGGCTGGGCCGAGGAGGAAAAGACTTTCTAATTAGCCCTCTGATGTATCTACAATCATCCTTTTTTATGGTTCAGGCGGCAAGATCTAGCCTACACTACTGTCAGGGTTTATGTGTAATCTTCAGGTGTCATTGAACATAAATCTCAGTGAAAATCATGGTGATAGTCAAGAAATGAGCCCTTTCTTCAATTCTGAGGAACATATTGAAAAAACATCATAAGAGTTTGAAAAGGAGAGAGTTTTTTCGTCTCTGCTAGATGGAGAGTCGTTTTTTTTCCTTTCTTCTTACCAAACTGACAATGATATAAAATTTTTTTAACTTAAAAGATTTTGCTTTCATTTTTAGCCAGCTTACTTGATCCGGGGGTTAAGAATAGCTTCCTCTAATGGTGTCAATCTGGAAAAAGAGAGAGACTTTCTCAGAGGAAGTAGCTAGTCAGTTGCTGTCTGGGCAAAGTATAATGTAAAGAGAGTGGGATCATCCAGAACCCTCCTCCTCTGTCTCCTGCTCCTTCCATCACGTCCAGCTGCTTTTTCCTCAAACTATGGCTTGAGACTTAGAAAAAAATAAGTGGGTCTGGCAGAAGCATGTGACGAAAACTCTATGGAAAAGTACCTTTACTATTGCAACACTGACTCTGTAGCTCACAGCTAATTAATCCCACAATAGAATGTGAGTTGGCTAGTTGTATTTTGAATGTTCTCATGTGGCCTCTCTTGACGGGACTTGCCACCAAGGGTTTTAAGCTTTCACCCTATTTAATATTCATGTCTAAAGAAGCAAGGTGCCTTGGGATATTAAGAATTTTTTAAAAATTGGTCCTTTAGGTTTAGATTATAATGGAAAATTCAACAGCTATAGCTGCTGGAGACAAAAGGTGAACAATTCACATTCTGAAAGTAAACTATCAACTATATGCTGAATAGGAAAAGCCATAATTATTGGATAGTGAAGTGACAGGCTTTGCAATTGAGTGGTTTAGTAAATTAGACCCACCAGAAGTTAATATCCTGCATGATATGATTCCTGAGGGCAAAGTTCCTTACAGTAGGGACATATTTCAGTGAGAGATTTAGTTTGGATAGAGGGAGTGGAATCAGATATCAAAGATACATTGTTAAAATTTACAGTACTCTTTTTAATGAAGCACCAATCCCTACGTATAAAACTCACTGTCTGTTAGTCACTCAGGCATTTGACATCTATTGTGACTTGAACCATGCAGATTTGAAGTTTACTAAGAATTTCCCTCCCTGAAATTCCAATTTGTTGCCAATACTGCTCTAGTCTCTTGATGTGTGCATACAGCATGGAACAGATACAACTTAAGACAGATGTATTGCAGCAACTCTTGAGTTAATCATACTCTTGATGTCTGCCAGGGCTGTTCCAGCCTTGGGTGTACATTTTGGAAAAACTCCCAAGTGATGCTGAGGGGCACCTTTGGTTATGAACCATAGAAATGAGAAGTTAGACTGAGAAGGGGAATTCTTCTCTACTCTTTTAGGGAAAGTAAATTTGGAAAATAGTTTCATTGTACTCTGCTATGACATTTTTTTTGTCTTTTTAAAAAATCATACTCTAAGACAGAAATCTGTCTACAGTGAGAGACTTTGAAAGAAGGGTGACCATTGGTCCTATGGCAGTAGGCACAGAAACACACAGTATGTCCAATAGTCAGAAAAAAAATCTATGAAAGGTGTTTCACTTTGCACCTTTAGGCAACAGAAAATAAAAGGTTTGCCCGATGTAGTTCCAGTTCCCAAATTAAATGAAACCTTAAGCATCCCCAGCAAATTACTACTACTGTAATAAAAACATCATCATTGACTTTTGCAATGACATTGTCAGAGGTTATGCCATTATTTTGTATACATGATAATGAGAAAAAATATGGCCATTTGGCACCATGAACAAATGAAGGTAAAAGGTAAACTTGCTAGCTTTACTTTTTGTTTCTTTTTAAAAAATACTTTAGTTTTTTATTTGGCAAATTGGACCTTTTCACATCTGTTCAAATTGATTTCTTATCTACTTGATATTGTTTCTGAATATTCCTTTCACAAAAGTGAAGTACTGAAATCATTATTAGTGTCTTGGTTGCCTTCACACTACTAAAGGGAGAAAATTTTGAAGGCAGTTGTGATTCACGTACAACAGAGAAAACGGGTTAGTGTAAATACATTCACAGAATAGCTGACATCTTTCAATACCGATAGTTAAAGACATTAGTTTCAGTAAAAAATTATTCTAAAAAGCAAAAAGGCAGCTTTCACAGTCATGACTGTATTTTCATAAATAATTTTATGCTATACGATGACCATAATTTAGCCAATATAATATATTCAATAAAATTAAATTCAATTAAATGACAATATAGTTTGACTTGATCCTTTATCAATAGAATCTACGGTTGAATCATATATTCTCATTACTGTACTTTTGTGAAACTATGTGAATTTTAGATACGAATGCCTGCTTGAGTAGGTCTTGACAAAACCTTCCAACATCTGCATTGAATATAGTCATTTAGGAGTTAGGTAATATTTAAGACTCCTGGAAAATGATGTACTCTGTAACAAACAAAATCAAAACAGTAGAGATTTATGGAATCCCAAAACCACAAATTTAAATCCCTTAACTAAAGGAGAAAAAGTTTAAACAATTAAACAATTTTACAGAAAGATTGGAAACAGTGCAATCGTCCTAATTGGTGAGGTCTGATAGAAATAGAAATGTGCCAGTTAAAAACTAATAATGCTAACTGGTGACTCAGGAAAATGCATAGTTCTTTAATAATCTCACTTTTATTACAGTATTTTATTTGGATAAAATGCATTTAAAAATTTCCAAGATTTTAAGATGTAGAACAAAAAGGAAGACATGGCCCCAAAGAAAGCAGCTGAAACCAAGAGTAGCTGGCTGGGCCGAGGAGGAAAAGACTTTCTAATTAGCCCTCTGATGTATCTACAATCATCCTTTTTTATGGTTCAGGCGGCAAGATCTAGCCTACACTACTGTCAGGGTTTATGTGTAATCTTCAGGTGTCATTGAACATAAATCTCAGTGAAAATCATGGTGATAGTCAAGAAATGAGCCCTTTCTTCAATTCTGAGGAACATATTGAAAAAACATCATAAGAGTTTGAAAAGGAGAGAGTTTTTTCGTCTCTGCTAGATGGAGAGTCGTTTTTTTTCCTTTCTTCTTACCAAACTGACAATGATATAAAATTTTTTTAACTTAAAAGATTTTGCTTTCATTTTTAGCCAGCTTACTTGATCCGGGGGTTAAGAATAGCTTCCTCTAATGGTGTCAATCTGGAAAAAGAGAGAGACTTTCTCAGAGGAAGTAGCTAGTCAGTTGCTGTCTGGGCAAAGTATAATGTAAAGAGAGTGGGATCATCCAGAACCCTCCTCCTCTGTCTCCTGCTCCTTCCATCACGTCCAGCTGCTTTTTCCTCAAACTATGGCTTGAGACTTAGAAAAAAATAAGTGGGTCTGGCAGAAGCATGTGACGAAAACTCTATGGAAAAGTACCTTTACTATTGCAACACTGACTCTGTAGCTCACAGCTAATTAATCCCACAATAGAATGTGAGTTGGCTAGTTGTATTTTGAATGTTCTCATGTGGCCTCTCTTGACGGGACTTGCCACCAAGGGTTTTAAGCTTTCACCCTATTTAATATTCATGTCTAAAGAAGCAAGGTGCCTTGGGATATTAAGAATTTTTTAAAAATTGGTCCTTTAGGTTTAGATTATAATGGAAAATTCAACAGCTATAGCTGCTGGAGACAAAAGGTGAACAATTCACATTCTGAAAGTAAACTATCAACTATATGCTGAATAGGAAAAGCCATAATTATTGGATAGTGAAGTGACAGGCTTTGCAATTGAGTGGTTTAGTAAATTAGACCCACCAGAAGTTAATATCCTGCATGATATGATTCCTGAGGGCAAAGTTCCTTACAGTAGGGACATATTTCAGTGAGAGATTTAGTTTGGATAGAGGGAGTGGAATCAGATATCAAAGATACATTGTTAAAATTTACAGTACTCTTTTTAATGAAGCACCAATCCCTACGTATAAAACTCACTGTCTGTTAGTCACTCAGGCATTTGACATCTATTGTGACTTGAACCATGCAGATTTGAAGTTTACTAAGAATTTCCCTCCCTGAAATTCCAATTTGTTGCCAATACTGCTCTAGTCTCTTGATGTGTGCATACAGCATGGAACAGATACAACTTAAGACAGATGTATTGCAGCAACTCTTGAGTTAATCATACTCTTGATGTCTGCCAGGGCTGTTCCAGCCTTGGGTGTACATTTTGGAAAAACTCCCAAGTGATGCTGAGGGGCACCTTTGGTTATGAACCATAGAAATGAGAAGTTAGACTGAGAAGGGGAATTCTTCTCTACTCTTTTAGGGAAAGTAAATTTGGAAAATAGTTTCATTGTACTCTGCTATGACATTTTTTTTGTCTTTTTAAAAAATCATACTCTACGTTTTTATCTCCACATTTCTCCCACTTAGTAATATCTACTATCCACTCCCATGGAGTTTTGTGTGAGGTGCCCGATTATCATATATGATTCATATAATAGTTCAAATATTATTCCTCTCTAAACTTTTCTTATGAGAGAAGTAAGAGAAAGAAGTAAAAGCAAATGAGATTTAAGGCACAGCAATGTTGTTGTTCAGTCACTAGGTCGTGTCTGACTTTGTGACCCCATGGACTGCAGTGTGCCAGGCTTACCTGTCTTTCACTATCTCCTGGAGTTTGTCCAAACTCATGTCCATTGAGTCAGTGATGCTATCCAACCATTTCATCCTCTGTTGCCCACTTTTACTCTGCCCTCAGTCTTTCCAGCATTAGGGTCTTTTCCAGTGAGTTGGTTCTTTGCATCAGATGGCCAAAGTATTGGAACTTCAGCTTCAGCATCAGTCCTTCCAATGAATATTCAGGGTTGATTTCCTTTAGGATTGATGGGTTTGATTTCCTTGCTGTCCAAGGGAATCTCAAGAGTCTTCTCCAGCACCACAGTTTGGAAGCATCACTTCTTTGGAGTTCAGCCCTCTTTATGGTCCAACTGTAATATCTGTACATCACTACTGGAAAAAACCATAGCTTTAACTATATGAATCTTTGTTGGCAAAGTGATGTCTGCTTTTTAATATGCTGTCTAGGTTTGTGGTAATTTTCTTCCAAGGAGCAAGCATCTTTTAATTTAAGGGCTACAGTCACTCTGAATTGATTTTGGAGAAAAAATAAAATCTCTCACTGCTTCCACTTTTCCCCTTTCTATTTGCCATGAAGTGATGAGACTGATGACATGATCTTAGTTTTTTGAATGTTGAGTTTTAAGCCAGCTTTTTCACTTTCCTCTTTCACCCTCACCAAGAGGCTTTTTAGTTCTTCTTTGCTTTCTGCCATAAAGGCAGTGTCTGCATATCTGAGGTTATTGATATTTCTCCCGTCAATGTTGATTCTGGCTTGTGCTTCCTCCAACCTGTATTTTACATGATGTACTCTGCATGTAAGTTAAATAAGCAGGGTGACAATATTCAGCCTTCATGTACTCCTTTATCAATCCTTTATCACTCTACTCTTTCACCTTCATCAAGGGGCTCTATATTTCCTTTCCACTTCCTACCATTAGAGTGGTATCATCTGCATATCTGAGGTTGTTGATATTTCTCCTGGAAATCTTGATTCCAACTCTTGATTCATCCAGCCCAGCATTTCACATGATATACTCTGCATATAAGTTAAATAAGCAGGATGATAATATATAGCCTTGATGTACTCCTTTACCAATTTTGAACCAGTCTGTTTATCCATGTCAGTTCTAGCTGTTATTTCTTGACATGCATACAAATTTCTCAGGAAATATTGATAGTGAATTGCATTTTTTTAGTTTTTTTTTAATTCTATGATTTTTCTACTATAGTACATTTTTTGGATATATTGTTCCCGCTAATGAAATACAATTCATTCTGCCTCTTAAAAGGAATTCCACTCCCAGCAAAGTTTACTTAGTAGGAGAATCATCATCTCATGATGAGTCAATCATGGGTATAAAGAGAGCTGTCTATATATTATAAAGTCCAAACATATCTTTTCTTTATCTTGTTATATTGGAAATGTCACAGTTTCCCTTACATTCAGATAGATGGTCATAATGGATAAAATGACTCATATTCCTTTGGATTTAAAAAGTGTGTTTCCAAGAATCCACTATTAAAATAAAAATTCCTCAGGAAGTATAATATATAAATCCCATATAGGTATTAAAACTTGCAGCTGGACTAATATTCCTCATAATTTTTTATCACTTTGTCAAATTGAAGACACAATATTCTGTGTATAGGAAAATCTGTACTTAAAATTTTAATAAGCAAGTGAGTATAAGAAATGTCCAGAAACTGAAGTAGTCCCAACACTTTCACAGGATTGGAGGAGCACAGAGAACCCTAGATAGCGTGTTAGCCTTGTATCTCTGAGAAAAGGGGCCAGGTGTACCAAACGTGGGAGAGGAGACTGGATGGGTGAAAGGATACTAACACAAACACTGGTGATTACATTTAATTTGGGCAGACTAATATGGGCTTCCCTAATGGCTCAGTCAGAGAAGGCAATGGCCCCCCACTCCTGTCCTCTTGCCTGGAGAATCCCATGGACGGAGGAGCCTGGTGGGCTGCAGTCCACGGGGTCACCAAGAGTCGGACACGACTGAGTGACTTCACTTTCACGCATTGGAGAAGGAAATGGCAGCCCACTCCAGTGTTCTTGCCTGGAGAATCCCAGGGACGGGGGAGCCTGGTGGGCTGCCATCTATGTGGTTGCAGAGTCAGACACAACTAAAGCGACTTAGCAGCAGAAGCAGCAGCAGCAATGGCTCAGTGCAAAGAACCTGCCTGTCAATGCAGGAGACAGGGGTTCAAGTTCTGGGTCAGGAAGATACCTTGGAGAAGGAAATGGCAACCCACTCCAATATTCTTGCCTGGGAAATCCCATGGACAGAAGAACCTGGTGGGCTACACAGTTCATGAGGTCACAAGTGTTCTTGCCTGGAGAATCCCAGGGACGGGGGAGCCTGGTGGGCTGCCATCTATGCGGTTGCAGAGTCAGACACAACTAAAGCGACTTAGCAGCAGAAGCAGCAGCAGCAATGGCTCAGTGCAAAGAACCTGCCTGTCAATGCAGGAGACAGGGGTTCAAGTTCTGGGTCAGGAAGATACCTTGGAGAAGGAAATGGCAACCCACTCCAATATTCTTGCCTGGGAAATCCCATGGACAGAAGAACCTGGTGGGCTACACAGTTCATGAGGTCACAAAGAGTCAGACATCAATGAGGGGCTAACACTTTTTACATTTTCTTTCTACCCAAAACCTACTAGTTTTTTCTAAATATATAGTGAATTATTTCGGGGAAGGCAATGGCACCCCACCCCAGTACTCTTGCCTGGAAAATCCAATGGACGGAGTAGCCTGGTGGGCTGCAGTCCATGGGGTCGCTAACAGTCGGACAGACTGAGCGACTTCACTTTCACTTTTCTCTTTCATGCATTGGAGAAGGAAATGGCAACCCACTCCAGTATTCTTGCCTGGAGAATCCCAGGGATGGGGGAGCCTGGTGGGCTGCCATCTATGGAGTCACACAGAGTCAGATACGACTGAAGTGACTTAGCAGCAGCAGCATAGTGAATTATTGTTCAGCTGTCAATCATTTATATTTTACCTGAATAAATTTTTAATGTTTTAATTTTTACAGACTCCTTCCTTGATAAGTAATATGCCTGAATATTATTTTAAACCATTTTTTCTGTGGTTAAAAACAAATTTCAATAGATTTTGAAAACTGAAGCTCTTATTTTGGACGATGGCTAGATAACTGTCACTGTATATCAGCTATCACATTCAGGAAATTTATTTTCTTTGTGTAGGTATCAAACACAGGGAAATTGAATTCACATCAGTGTATGGATATTTAGCATAATTAATTGGCATCACTGAGAAGAGATCTTCCACAGAAATACATGGAGTTATTTCATGTTGGTGGTCAGTTTGGTGAGTACAGTTTTATTGCTGGATTATGTTGCCCATGTCAGATGGTAAAAGAAAGAGGTTGCTTATATCCTAGTAGTGTTCCATGAAGCATAATGACTGCTAATACTGTTTTTTTTTTCTTGTTATAAATATTGTGATTTTTATCCTAACACAGTTAACTAGGATTTTAAAGGACTCAATCTTCAAGGCAAACTCTAGTCATTCAACTGACAAAATATATTTTTATTCAAATTATAAACATAAAACTCAAGAGTTTTGCCTCCTCGTTAGCTATGCATTGTAAGTATTTAGTCTTAAAAAGCTGTGAAATGAGCAACTTTGAAAGACCACCTTTCTGATTAAAGAAAACAATGAATTTGTTCACCTTACCAAAGTACTTTTTCACATTTTATTTTTTCCCCAGAAAGAAATTATGATTTCTAAAAGTCTAGAACAATCTTTCCAGAAGTCTTTTTCATTTCATTGCTGCTGCTGCTGTTGCTAAGTCACTTCAGTCATGTCCGACTCTGATAGTCTTAAAAAGCTGTGAAATGAGCAACTTTGAAAGACCACCTTTCTGATTAAAGAAAACAATGAATTTGTTCACCTTACCAAAGTACTTTTTCACATTTTATTTTTTCCCCAGAAAGAAATTATGATTTCTAAAAGTCTAGAACAATCTTTCCAGAAGTCTTTTTCATTTCATTGCTGCTGCTGCTGTTGCTAAGTCACTTCAGTCATGTCCGACTCTGTGCGACCCTATAGACGGAAGCCCACCAGGCTCCCCCATCCCTAGGATTCTCCAGGCAAGAACACTGGAGTGAGTTGCCATTTCCTTCTTCAATGCATGAAAGTGAAAAGTAAAAGTGAAGTCTCTCAGTCGTGTCCGATGCTTCGCAACCCCATGGACTGCAGCCCACCAGCCTCCTCTGCCCATGGGATTTCATTTCATTAAAGCCATACTGTATAATTATAAAGTTTATTTAAACTACTTAAAAAATTCTTTTGCAAACATTTCTCTTCCATTTAGCACAGTGAATATGAAAGTGCTTTTGAATCAAGGTGCTAGTGCTTTTAGTGTGGTCTATGTCCTTCTTTTCTCCAGGCAAGAATACTGAAGCGGTTTGCCATTCCCTTCTCAAAGTGGTCCACTAGAGAAGGGAATGGCAAACCACTTCAGTATTCTTGCCTTGAGAACCCCATGAACAGTATGAAAAGGCAAAATGATAGGATACTGAAAGAGGAGCTCCCCAGGTCAGTAGGTGCCAACATGCTACTGGAGATCAGTGGAGAATTGACTCCAGAAAGAATGAAGGGATAGAGCCAAAGCAAAAACAATACCCAGTTGTGGATGTGACTGGTGATAGAAG
>SJYX01023282.1:665280-694326 GCA_006410675.1 Oreotragus oreotragus | reverse complement strand
TTGAGAGTCCCTTGGACTGCAAGAAGATCCAACCAGTCCATTCTGAAGGAGATCAGCCCTGGGATTTCTTCAGAGGGAATGATGCTGAAGCTGAAATTCCAGTACTTTGGCACCTCATGCGAAGAGTTGACTCATTGGAAAAGACTCTGATGCTGGGAGGGATTGGGGGCAGGAGGAAAAGGGGACGACAGAGGATGAGATGGCTGGATGGCATCACTGACTCGATGGACGTGAGTCTGAGTGAACTCTGGGAGTTGGTGATGGACAGGGAGGCTTGGCGTGCTCTGATTCATGGGGTCGCAAAGATTTGGACATGACTGAGCGACTGAACTGAACTGAATTGATATTCTTTTTTTATTTTTATTTTATTTTTCCTATGTATTTGTTTTTTTTTTTTTTTGTATTTATTTATTTTTTTACACGAACTCCCAAACATGAACCCCCCTCCCACCTCCCACCCCACTGTGACATATCACATATGTAACATCTTTCATATGTAAATCCTGGTTGGGAGACATTTCTCCAGGAGTTTCTTGTGTTTCCACATGATTGACTTCTGAGCAGAGTCACTAATTTTGTTTGGAATGTCTTTTTAAGAATGTCTGTATAATGAACAACACTGGAAGAATTGAGATACTGTCTGACAGTGAAAAAGGTAGATTTGCTTACTATCTAGCCCCTGGAGGAAGAAATGACTACCCCTTCCAGTATTCTTGCCTGGAAAGTTTCATGGACAGAGGAATCTGGAAGACTCTACACATGCACATCACTAGATGGTCAATATGAAAATCAGATTGATTATATTCTTTGCAGCCAAAGATGGAGAAGCTTTATATAGCCAACAAAAACAAGACCAGGAGCTGACTGTGGCTCAGATCATGAACTTCTTATTGCCAAATTCAGACTCAAATTGAAGAAAGTAGGGAAAACCACTAGACCATTCAGGTATGACCTAAATCAAATCCCCTTTGATTATACAGTGGAAATGAGAAATAGATTAAAGGGCCTAGATCTGATAGACAGAGTGCCTGAAGAACTATGGACAGAGGTTCGTGACATTGTACAGGAGGCAGGGATCAAGACCATCCTCAAGAAAAAGAAATGCAAAAAAGCAAAATGGCTGTCTGAGGAGGCCTTGAAATATCTGTGAAAAGAAGGGAAGTGAAAAGTAAAAGAGAAAAGGAAAGATATACCCATTTGAATGCAGAGTTCCAAAGAATAGCAAGGAGAGATAGGAAAGCCTTCCTCAGTGATCAGTACAAAGAAATAGAGGAAAACAGTAGAATGGGAAAGACTAGAGTACTCTTCAAGATCTCTTCAGGAACATTAGAGTATCTCTAAAAAGCAAAGGAACATTTCATGCAAAGAAGAGCTCAGTAAAGGACAGAAATTGTATGGACCTAACAGAAGCAGAAGATATTAAGAAGAGGTGGCAAGAATACACAAAAGAACTATACAGATAAGATCTTCATGACCCAGATAATCACGATGGTGTGATCACTCACCTACAGCCAGACATCCTGGAATGTGAAGTCAAGTGGGCCTTAGGAAGCATCACTACGAACAAAGCTAGTGGAGGTGATGGAATTCCAGTTGAGCTATTTCAAATCCTATAAGATGATGCTGTGAAAGTGCTGCACTCAATATGCTAGCGAATTTGGAAAACTCAGCAGTGGCCACAGGACTGGAAAAGGTCAGTTTTCATTCCAATCCCAAAGAAAGGCAATGCCAAAGAGTGCTCAGACTACTGCACAATTGCACTCATCTCACATGCTGGCAAAGTAATGCTCAAAATTCTCCAAGGCAGGCTTCAACAGTACATGAACTGTGAACTTCCAGATGTTCAAGCTTGTTTTGGAAAAGGCAGAGGAACCAGTGATCAAATTGCCAAAATCCGTTGGATCATCGAAAAAATAAGAGAGTTCCAAGAAAACATCTTTTTCTGCTTTATTGACTATGCCAAAACCTTTGACTATGTGGATCACAACAAACTGTGGAAAATTCTGAAAGAGATGGGAATACCAGACAACCTGACCTGCCTCTTGAGAAACCTATATGCAGGTCAGGAGGCAACAGTTAGAACTGGACATGGAACAACAGACTGGTTCCAGGTAGGAAAAGGAGTACTTCAAGGCTATATATTGTCACCCAGCTTATTTAACTTCTATGCAGAGTACATCATGAGAAATGCTGGGCTGGATAATGCACAGGCAGGAATCAAGATTTCTGGGAGAAATATCGATAACCTCAGATATGCAGATGACACTACCCCTATAGCATAAAACAAGGAAGAACAAAAGAGCTTCTTGATGAAAGTGAAAGAGGAGAGTGAAAAAGTTGGCTTAAAGCTCAACATTCAGAAAACTAAGATCATTCCATCTGGTCCCATCAGTTCATGGCAAATAGATGGGGAAACAATGTAAACAGTGACAGACTTTATTTTGGGGGGCTTCAAATTCACTGCAGATGGTGACTGCAGCCATGAAAGTAAAGACGCTTACTCCTTGGAAGAAAAGTTATGATCAACCCAGACAGCATATTAAAAAGCAGAGACATTACTTTGCCAACAGAGGCCCATCTCGTTAAAGATATGTTTTTTCCAATAGTCATGTATGGATGTGAAAGTTGGACTGTAAAGAAAGCTGAGCACCAAATAATTGATGTTTTAGAACTGTGGTGTTGGAGAAGACTCTTGCGAGTCCTTTGGACTGTAAGGCGATCCAACTAGTCAATACTAATGGAAATCAGTCCCAAATATTCATTGGAAAGACTGATGCTGAAGGTGAAATTCCAATACTTTGGCCACCTGATGCAAAGAACTGACTGTTTGAAAAGACCCTGATGCTGGGAAAGATTGACGGTGGGAGGAGAAGGGGAGATAACAGAGCATGAGACGATTGCATGGCATCACTGACTCAATGGACATGAGTCTTATTAAACTCTGAGAGTTGGTGATGGACAGAGAGGCCTGGCATGCTGTAGTCCATGGGGTTGCAAATAGTCGGGCACAACTGCACTACTGAACTGAACTGAAGTGAATCAATCAAAGAATTCCTTTGCTTCCACTTTTCCCTTTGAAAGTCTCTCCCTGAGTTCACGTAGGTAGAATGATCCTAGTCATCCCCAGCTTGGTGTTTGCTCAGATAAATTCTTAAAATATCTACTATGCCTCAGTTTATCTTTTAATGTTTGTTTAGAGGTATTAACATATTACTCATATTAATTTTAAATCCCCTGACTATTCTGACATCTGTATCATATCCAAACATCATTCTGATTGCTTTGTCTCTTCAGCCTGTCTTTCCTTGCCTTTTGGCATATTGTATAGCTTTTTGACAAAAGCAAAGCACATTGCATAGGGCAGTAGAAACTGAGGTAAACCATGTTCAATGTGAAGATATATGTTGATCCACCCAATAGTTGGACTGTATTTGATGCTCATTGTAACTTTGGGCGTCAGAGGCTTCAAATTCCTCCTGTCACTTTGTCACCTTATTTTTGTCTCCCTGATTCACTTTGGTACTTCCTTCTGTGCTGAACCTTAGGAAAAAATCTGCCTCTGAGTTCTTGTAGCTGCATTAAACTGTTGCTGGTAGTGAAGTCTTACTAGCTTGGTGGGACTTCCTCAGTGGCTTTGGGGTAAAGAATCTGCCTGCAATGCAGGAGATGCAAGAGACTCGGGTTCAAGCCCTGGGTCAAGAAGACACCCTGTAGGAGGGCATGGCAACCCAGTCCAGTATTCTTGCCGGGAAAATCCTATGGACAGAGGAACCCAGCTGGCTATGGCCCATGGATCACAAAGAGTTGGACAAGACTGAGCATGCACGCAAGATGTAGGACAAGGTGAGTATCTTTGAATCTTTTAATGTAAGCCTCAGTCTTTGGACTCCTCCTAGGACCTGTGTCTCAGGGGTATTCCTCATCCCCCCGTCCTCTATCCCATCCTCAGCAGCAGCAGGTAACTTCTGGGGCTTTCAGTCTATAACCTTAAAAATCTCTCTGTTGTAGATCATCTAGCAATGCTGTACCTGCATTTTTGGTTGTGCTATAATGTCAATTTTCCCATTAAGGTCTTTCTTTGTTATAATGCATCCTAGTGATTTTTCTTCCAAACATGAAAATTCTCTGAAAAAGGGATGCTTCAGTCAGTGCTGTTATTGTTCAGGATAGCTTCACATGAAAAATACCGAAGTTTCATCCTGTTAGCCTCAAAATAATAAGATGCTTATTTTTAATAGATGTCTAATTGAATGCCACATCTTTTTTTTTTTTTTTTACTTTTTTCTTTGGCTGTGCTGGGTTTTTGCAGCTATGCGGGGGCTTTCTTCAGTTGCTGTGAGCCTGCTTCTCATTGCGGTGAATTCTTTTCTTGTAGAGCATGACCTCTAACATGTGTAGGCTTCAGTAGTTGCTGCACATGGACCCAGTAGTTGCAGCTCACTGGCTCCAAAGCACAAGCTCAGTAATTGTGGCCCATGGGCTTAGTTGCCCCATGGCATGTGGGATCTTCCTGGATCAGGGTTTTAATAGGTGTCCCCTGCATTGCAAGGTGGGTTCTTAACCACTGGAAAACCAGGGATGCCTCCTCCACATCTTTTTTAAAGCAGTTCTTTACTATTGATTATTATTGAGACAATTTAGCTTCATCTTTATTGCCAAGTTCATTGTTGGGAGTCTAGGAGAGCATTTGATCTAAGACTAGATTTTCAGTTGTTTTGAATTTTTTTTTCTTTTTTTTTGTGTTTTGATAAACTGGGCATAGCATGTATTATTTTTATGAACTTGTATATGTTCACTGTTAGAAATTTAGACGTATCATAATTTATATAGGGTAAGTAAAGACTGACATGTATATTTATATAAGTAGAATTACTGGTACTGTTGAAATTATATGGCACCTTGGATACTCTCTTAATAGACTTTAAGAACAATTGTGGCTAAAGTTAAACTAATTTGGGATTTGGGAGAGATAATGTGTGTGTGTGTGTGTGTGTGTGTGCGTGTGTATAAACAAAACAAATGAATAAAACCACTGGTCTATTAAGTTACAAACTCATTTATCAAAAACCAGCTGCTCAGATTGTTCCAGATCCTTTGATGAGGAAGATCTCTAGAAGTTGACATCAGCAGGGTGGAATTTACCTCTATTTTGATGTTCCCTTAACTTTGACTGCCAAACTTGTATCATTGGTTTCCACCATGATAGAGCATTTCATTCATATAGGATATTTTAGAATGTTTTGTTTTACTAACATTCTTAAGACAGGCTTAAAGTTTAGGATTCTATAAATTTTGCTTTTGTGAAAATGTAATTTTTAAAAATTCCCCAAAATTTCTCCTGCCAAATCACTAATAAAACTGCTTCTCTAGAAGAGTTGACCATAGGAAGCTTACCCTGTGGAAATGTGTGTGCAATTTGTGGAAGAATAGATCCAGAGGATCTTCTAGGGTTTTACTGCCAGAGGTCTGGGAAGATTCAGTCCCCAGGTTAGGAGCAGAACTAAAGTTTTCCAAAATGCTTGGACATTGGTAAGATCTGTCACATAATCAAATCCAGTGTTAGTAAGGAAAGACTTTGTTCAAAGGGATTATTGCAAGAGGAGGGAAAGGGGAACCATTGCATTTGGAGGACACTGTGACCAGAGGATCTGCAAGGTCTAATAATTCAGCAAAATTAATTTTCCTTTCTTTCAAGAGAGATATACAGGGCTAGACAGAACTGGGTGTGGGGGAGTGGGATGAAAAAGGGGCATGGTCTAAAAGTAGATCAGAGAAGGCTTTTCCATGAGGCCAGCCTGTTCTCATGAGGAACTGTATGCCGGATCAGGATGAAGGTGGGCCAAAATTCAGGAGCCTGAGGGAAGGAGAAAAACTTAACCAAATTTTGGTTAATCAGCATTTTCTCCTGATTGATCTGTGGAAACAAGCAGTTCAGTTAATTATTTATGAGGCCAAAAAATTGGAACTGGAGGGGCTGTGACCGGCTGTATTTTAGGTAAATGAGGTGGGGGCAGGGATGCATCAGTGAGTCTTTCCTAAGTCATATGGTGAAGGGTGTCTTCAGAACACAAAAGAGAGAGAGGATTTCTCAACCGTCCTATTTTCTTGGAGCACAGGGCTTGAGTAAATTTCAACACTGTGAGATCAGAGGTTGTCTTCTTTAGCTAGCTCTGAGACTTTGACTCTGCAGCACTTGTGCTTGTATCTCCTGGGCCTCTTGGGCCTTTTGAACCTGGAATGTTGTGTACAGGGCCCCAGACTGCATCCATGCAAAAGAGAATAGAACCTGCAAGACAGGTGAAAGGTGCAGCCTGTTAGCTAGCCTGACTGCCCTGTGGCAAACAGCATGGCACTTCTTTCATACCTTTCTTCCTGAAAGGGCTGCAGTGAACGCCCAGAACTGCTTTCTCTTCAAGACTGTCCTCTGACCCTTTGAGGTTTGAGATGTTTGGACATAGGGAGTAGAGGCTTTCTTCTACTTTGTTGCGAGTTGAATATTCACTTTGAATAGTTTTCTATTTTTTTAACTGACTTTTAAATCCTTCTATAATTCTAATTAAGCTCATCTTCATCTCCAGAGCTTGGCTAGCTCTAAGGCAAGAAATAAAGGAAGCTTGCTCTCCAGGCCAGACTTCCTAAGCTCTCACATCTCTACTTGAATTGATTTGCATTATAATGCACATGGGCAGGAAGATAGGTAAATTGAATGTGTGATTAACTGAGCAAAGAATAAAGTCCATATAGAGTTAACATTATTGCTAGGCTACTTGCAGGTCATTTCTGAAGGATAGAAACAGGCACTCTCTAAGAATGAATGTATGAAATATGATGATTATCTTATTGAATATAAAACATTTATTACATCATCCAGTTCCTTTTTATTTAACATGAAATGTGTTAAACAATTTCTAAGATGAGAGCTAATCATGCTATGTGGAGGTAGCCCAGTGCTGGCAAATGGGAAAACCAATGGATCTGGAAATGATCCTTTTAGTACTAACGGGGAGATACAGTAAAATAATACAGCCCTACCTGGGATGCTAGGATTTTCACATTGTCCTGCAAAAACGAAAGTAATGGTTTTTTAAAGTATATATCTGGCAAAAAATATATATCCTATCTCTAACTGGGTTTGGGGGAGTATTTAGTGCAGCCAGGAATAGGTATCATTAAAAAAAAAAAAAAAGAAACTTAGATGACTTAAGAAGTAGCTAGCTTTGTGAGGATATGCTTTAAAACAGCATCCTATACATAAACAAAATGCTTTGTCTGGCATATGATAGTCATGCTGCATGACCTAATGCACCCAGAGAAAACATTCTTTTGACATTCATTGTGAATTTGAGTTCCCTTATTCTTGGCATTTTGTAAAATGCTTTGATAATTTAAACATCACCTTTAGACTTTCACAATACAATTGCTTAGATAAAGTTTGTAGTAATCATAACAATACACATATAAACACTTATACTTCATTGTCTCTTTCTATGTCAGAGTATCCATGGACAGATTTTGCATAATCAAGTTAATAGTATTCGTGAATCTGCATGATACTTCTGGTTTATTCTCAGTCTTACTTCTTTCCACTTTATTAAAACCAATCACAATAAGAAAATGTTTATTTCATGGGGAAAAAATCCTATTTGTAATTATTAGCATACCATATAGGGTGAAAGCAAGCAGTGTTTTATAATTGAATTATGTACAATAAAAATGTGCTGGGAATAATGCTTCTGTGTGTTAAGAATGAACTCAGATCTCTAAAAAAAAGTCTTGTATTTTTTAATAAGTAAAAGGTTTATCTTAAGCCATTTCTGAAAAGCGATGTTGCTTATGTTACACATGCTGAACATATATAAGTAAATCATGGTAGAAATTTTTTTCTCTTGTCAATGAATTTCTAGACTTCTGGAAGATATGATGATTTTAATGAAAAGACTGAAGAATGATCAATTCTAATACTTAATCCAGCACTCAGCTGTGACTTAAGGGACATATAATTAATATATGACATT
This sequence comes from Oreotragus oreotragus, assembly GCA_006410675.1. Taxonomy (NCBI): domain Eukaryota; kingdom Metazoa; phylum Chordata; class Mammalia; order Artiodactyla; family Bovidae; genus Oreotragus; species Oreotragus oreotragus. Next base: position 686,311 of record SJYX01023282.1, on the reverse strand, counting down.
TTCAACATTAAGGTTGTTATTACTACTTCTCTTTTGCCAAAGCAATTTTAATTACTTTCTAGAGATCTCAGAATATTACTTTCAACATGTAAGTAAAAACTTTCATGATATATCATTTACCTACTTTAAAACGTAGGATTTTAATTCAGTTGCAATTCCACATTTTAAATACATGGTCTTAGCTACCAGGCTAGAAATAAAATTTCAGCCAGTCAGCATACATAAATGGTCAAGGTGTGTACGATACAATAATACAACTCATCATGAGATTCCCATGTCTGTTGGTAAGATTTTAAAGAACAAGCAATGCTACAACATAAATTCAATCATGTGGTAATAATTCCAATAAAATTTTAAAATTCTACAAACTTACCCAATCTGGTGACTAAATTATATTTTATAATTCCAATAAAATTTTAAAATTCTACAAACTTACCCAATCTGGTGACTAAAATCCGCTAGTTTTACTCAATTTAGAATCCTGATGTCCTCCCACTTTTGATTTGTAAAAACAGTATCAACTATGGTCATTTGTTTCGATTGCAAAGGTGTGAGTATATTTACCTTGTTAAAGAGAATTATTATCTGAAACTTGCATTTCCTTAATTCATGCTAGAGAATTATCCAACAGGGTTGCCTGAGTTTGAGAATCACCTGATTTTCTCTGGGAATGTAACTTTGTTTTATTTAGAATTCACACTTGATTAGACCCTAGGCATCTGACAATTCTGAAAAGTCAGAAGTTAACTTTTAAAAATTAAGGTGTGGTAATACCAGTTCATTCTAAAGGAGATCAGTCCTGGGTGTTCTTTGGAAGGAATAATGCTAAAGCTGAAACACCAGTACTTTGACCACCTCATGCGAAGAGTTGACTCATTGGAAAAGACTCTGATGCTGGGAGGGATTGGAGGCAGGAGGAGAAGGGGACGACCGAGGATGAGATGGCTGGATAGCATCACCGACTCGATGGACATGAGTTTGGGTGAACTCCGGGAGATGGTGATGGACAGGGAGGCCTGGTGTGCTGCAATTCATGGGGTCACAAAGAATCGGACACGACTGAGCGACTAAACTGAACTGAACTGAATTGAATATGCTATACCTTAATTTTTCTACCGGACAGAAGTAAATTAAAATTACATTTTCACTGAACCATAGGAATAATCAATCTTGTAATTTTCTAATCTTATTTTACCTTTCTTGTTTTAAGGGCTGTACACAAGCCTTGTTCCTCTCATCTTTTTTTAAACTAACTCTGCCATCTTGCTGGTTCCCTCCTTATGAGGTTAAATAAAGCACTGAGAGGTGCTCAGAATTCACTGGTGAGAATTAGGTTTCTTTTAATATTTTGAGAATTATGACTTAATAATCTAATGGTTTTTAGAAATAAAATAAGTAGAAATATAAGCAGAAAAAGAAGCAGAAGGAGAAGAAAAAGGGGAGAAATAATTAGGTATTTATCTATGAGATTATTCCAAATGGTCCATTCAGTCCAGTTGTTCTTTTAATCAATAAACTGAAATTGTGCTATCCAAGAATAACTGCTTTTCTTCTCTTTTGAAGGATATAACCCAGAATTGGAGCACATAATTAGACAGAGTAGACATGTTAAATCAAGTAATATTTGATACAAAACTGTGGGAAAGAGGCTTTCTATTCCTATTCAATCCAATTTTACTATATTGGACAGCTTTGTTGAACCCTTTCCTGTCAAAAATTTCAGTGAGTTTTATCTGTGTATGTATGTTTGTACATACATGTATACTTTTGTTATTACATTTAAGATGTTGATTGTTCACATAAAAGCATTATGGATTAAAACAAAAGTTTCCAAATGATGTTTAAAATTGCAATGCTCATCAAATCAAAAGAAAAAGGCACCAAATGTTGGATCTTAAAGACAGGAATGCTTTGATATTAAATCTAGAGAACTTTGGTTAAATTCTTTGCACACTAGGTATGGATGACACCATAACTCCTTGCAATTAGTATTGAAAAAAAAAAAAAGTAAAATACACACAGACACATACCACATACACACACACACATACACACACACAGAGGCAAGCACGCATATATATATTTCCTCATTGAGGATCTCTTATATAAAAAAGGTCTGCATATAAAAGACAGTCCAGAGACATCTTTGAAGGTTTTCTTTCAAAGCAGCTTCGCTTTCTTATGTGTCTGGGGATTTCTGTTATTAATTGAAGTTAATTTTCTAGGATATCAGTTTGCCATGCACGTGGGAAAGATTGATAGCCTCTTCGATTCTCAAGAGTGTTGAAAATGACACTGTTCCATCACCGGGTGCGTTCACTTTTATCATCACAAATCAAATTATAAACATCGGGGCAACCTTGCTGGAATCTGGCTTCGGGAGATTTCCATAAGATTAATTAGGCGGCCAAAGCAAAGATGGTAAAATAGAAAGGGGGAGGGGCGAGGGAGGAGGGAGAGTGGAACCATTCATTCCTCTCAGAATGGAAAGTCAATTCAACAATGGGTAATTAGCGTGGGCCACAGATTCTCAAAGGCACTGAGGACACTGGACTCTCTCGCACTCTGATGTTTAGTGCCGTATTGTGGACCCCTCATTTAATTAGTGCACTTTGATACCCACAGGAGTTTGAGGCTCCAGGGCATGCTAAACACAGACTGACACCAGCAAGCTTCTGCCTCCTTCCACTCTAATTAGAGACACAATGAGCTGCAAAGACAATGTTTTACTCCAAGATTTCTTCTGCAGATACCTCTGGCAGGAAACAATCGTTTATTTTGTGTCTATATTGGTATTCAGATTAAATTGTTAGCATGCAAAAGATGAGCTAAGGGCACATATCTATTAAAAATGCTTAGCAGCGTTCAAAAATTATGGGAGCAATTTGTGTGAAAAATATATTTTCCGTTTTGGAAACTATTTTCTGCTGGTCTGTTTAGAAATAAACTCTAAACAAAAATGCAGGTCACATTCTAAAGTAAATATCAGTACTTTATTAAAATAGCCATAAGTTCTATTCCTTAAACAAATGCTTCTAAAATGATCTAAAAGGGAGAGGGAGAAAAAGAGGTGAAACCCCTCTCCTCCTCTGAATTCAACTGCATTGAAATAAGTAGCCAACACTGGGGAAAATGACAGAGGTCATTTTTATAGAAAGATTGCTAATCTGTCTAGAGCTCTTTAAAGAAAGCCCTGAAAAATTTCACAGTGCCAAGTTAAAAAAAAATTTATAATGTTAGTTTTGATGGACAGTTCCATGCTGATTGGAAGAATATAAATATCCCAAGGGAGTCTGCATATTGAAAATTAATCTCAGCATCCACAAAATACTAGTATGTGTTGCTTTAACTACATACAGTAAATTCAGTGCCCCTAAAATTTAAACCCAGGGCGATAGTTTCTCTATCATATTGTTGTCTCTACATATCTATAATACAAAAGCAGCTTGTAAAACAAAATGTTGCAGAGCATCTTCAATAGAAATGAATCGGTGCTGTTACCTCCTTATGCACCTATATGCCCACCTAGCTACTTACCTGCCTATTAACCAGTATCTAACTTTTGAGAAAATAAAACTAAAAAGCTTCAAATTAAAAAAAAAATCCATTTTGAGACTGTCACCACAAAATAAGTATGTCTTAACTAACTTGTGATCTGCTTTGACCCCAAAAATCTCCACCTCCCCATGTCCTGTGTTATGCATTATGAAATAGATAAGCGAGGAAAGACGTTGTTTTTGTAGGAAAGTGGTTTGTTTTGTTTCTCAGAGTTGCCCTGATACTTTCCATAGACATTTTTCTGAGCCTTATTCTGAATTTGCATCTGCTTAAGGATCTGTGCAAAGATGACTGTGAGGATCTCCTGGGAGGATAGTTTTAAGACTGTGTGTTAGTGGGGAGAAATGCCATGGTTGTCTAGCAATGCCTTTCATTGATTTTGCTTTGGATGATGTGAGAGTCAGAGAACACAGGAGTGGTGAGTTCAGCTCCATGATTTTGTCTGCTCTTCCCTGAAGAGTCGAAGGTGTCGATCTAATTTACCTGCTGTACCAGTTACTTGGAGCTCTTTCCCAGTGTATAGACTCTGTACCCAAATCTAGGACCCTAGTGGAGTCTGTCCTCCCTATTTGTCTCTCTGGATGACCTCATGGCATTTTAGATTACATTTCTTAGAACTATAATCTCCTTTAGGCATTCTGGAAGATTATGACATATCATTAATTTGCAGTAAACTTGCCTGTGAATAGAGGATGTGTCCCATGTCTGAGGTGAATCTCAAAGTCAGACATGTAGGCCAAAAAGCTTTGATAATGGTATGCGTTCTTAATAAACGTTTCCAACTGAAAATGTCCCTTTACATTTGAGAAGTTCAAAAAGTTTTGAGTTAGTCATTAAGACGCCATTGTCCTGCTCTATGTCCTCTGGTGTTTTTTGATGGTATTCAGAAAATGGCAAAACAGTATACTGTCCAAGTGTGGGGAAAAGACTATACCTATTAAAGGAATATTAAAAATTCACAGTTAAACCTAAACTAAAGAAAAGTTTCTTGTTTGTTTAACCGAGTAGGTATTTTTTAAGTACTTGATAACTATGCTTATATTAAGCATTTTATATTTCAGAAAGTAACGTACCTGTACCTTTTGGGAGAGAGTTAGCAGTAACACGTACTATATAACTGTTAGTACTAATGCTTTTGTTAGTGCCACTTGAAAGCAGAATCCTGCCTCCCAAAGGTAACCATCTAAGTCACTGGTGGAGCCGCTGAATAATTAGCTAGCAATACCTTACATATTAATGTTTCAAATCATTCATCACTTGAGGTCCTATATTCAGCCTCAGCACACATTCCTAAAAAAAGATTCATGCTTCTAGCTAAAAAAGTAGGAGTTTCTCTTCAGATATAACAGCAGACACTGTGCTCAAGGAGAGATAATCAGTCCCATTATGAATAGTTTCTACATACACCTTCATGTTTTCTATATGTCTTATTGAAAATCATCTCATCTATTATTAAGGCATGCACTAGATTATAGGTGTTTATGGGCACTCCTTTGTTTTTTAAAGTGACTGACTAAGGAGAAATTCCTTGAATATGCAACATCCATAGAAAAGTTGAACTTCATTGGTCAAAAAGGTGAGTAGTGTTTTCATCACCTATTTGCAGAGTAGAATTACATTACATAGCCTTGTATTTAGGCATCCCTGAAGACAGACGAATGTTAAATGCCATGCAGCATTGGTTAAATGTGACAGCATGGAACACCATGCTATGACATTGTTTTAGATTACAGGCTATGCCAAAAGTCATTTAATAGCACGATCAGGAAGAAGTGAAGGGACCCCAGTGAAAGGTTTCTATGCTCAGCATACCTGCCTTTTAAAGTTTCCCGTATTTCCATTAGTCTATTTTTTTCCTGTTCTTCTCTATATTCCCTTTTCATTTAGAAATTCATTTCATTCCCTCCTGTATTCAATGATGCTCCTTGCTTCAGGGGCCCTTTATAGTAATTTATTCCATATGCTTATTATCCTTTGTGTAAAAGACTTTTGCCTTCTTTTTTTTCCCCTTGTTCCCAACTTTCTAATTTTCAGATCATATCTACTCACTTCTCTGGTCTTGAAGCATAAAGAGTTTGCTTGGATCAATTTTATCAATCCACCTTATAATTTTTAAAACTTCAATTGTGTTACATGAAGTCATTTCTTTTCCACTGAGAATTTGTTCAACTTTCCCCATCTTTTCACATAACTTAATCGCTGAGATCTGGTATCATTCATATAATTGCTCCATACCGTTCACCTGAAGAGCAATTAAGCCTTGCAAAGATTTGGTGACCAGCACTGTTTAAATTATATAGTGCAAGGACTAGAAAAGTTGTATCAATAGCAATACTATAATGTTTTCAATTGATAAATGACCTGGGTGCCTCAATTTATGTTTATTATTACTAACATATTATATTACATAGTTCAGTAAGCTTCAGGAAACAAAAAATAGTTTATTATCTATCATTTGACAGAGGAATTGTGTGTGTTTGTTTTAATAATCCATTAACCCAAGTAAAGACAAACTTTTTTTTGTAAAACACATCAATGCTCAGATTTCCATTAGGTTTATACCAATACAGTTTGAAGGGCTGGTTTAATAAAATTACATTAGGTATCTCCCAGAAGGCTTATTCAAGCTTCTTCTGTCCTGTTAGATAGTATTAGTACATTTTAAGTAAATAGATATTTCTTTTCCAGAAAACCTTCCACTTATATTTATGAGTCTTTTTATTTCCAATGGTATAAAAAAGTGGGATATTAACGCACAAAGCAGACAAGTAAACAAGAACTATGCCCTCAAAGATATGATTTAGATAAGGCACATCTATGTGTTTTTTTTTAATTCATTTACTACTTACACATTTAATTGAATACCAGTTTTGACTCATAATAAATATTGATATGAAGTCTTAAAGGTATTAGAGGATGGAAGCTTTAAAAACATTTGTTAATGGTGGATTCTTTCTCAGAAAGAATAATAGTGCTTATTTTTAAAAGCCGTGCTACGACCTTGATTTAGTATGAATTAGGTGACTTGGGAAAAACTAGTTCTCTGATAACTGCACTTACTTAAAAATTGTTCAAATGAAGTTAAATTATAAAATGATTATTTTTAAAGACAATGAAAAAAGCCTTTTAGAGGTTTTCCTACACTCAGATGTCTACAAATTGCTTGTATGTAATATCCAGTGTTAAAGCTCTGAATGAATATGGATGCAGGGCAGTTGCCTAGACCCTCACATTATCTTAATGACTTGGAGCAGCAATTCTCAATCACCTTACTGTCCTGTACTTTCTGAAATACCTCTTCAATGTTCACTGTTCTCCATATAGGGACAAGGGCCCCTGCATAAGAGATTTCAGCATAGACATTCTTTTGACTAATACCTACCACTAAAATGACTGTATTTTTTACTTAAGAACAAAATGATGGGTAGTTTTGGTGATGGGGTCAAAAAACACAGTTATTTTTCTTAGACCAGTGGTTCTCAACTCTTTCTGCACATTAATATCACCTGGAAAGCTTTAAAACATGTCAGTCTGCAAGTCTAAACCCAGGCCCGTTAAGTCAGTCTTTAGGGGAGGGATTTGGAACTGACTGTTTGTAAGCCTGAGTGTTACTAACAGATATTCAGAGTTGCGATGCATTTATTTAAACTAATAGTTCTCACCTAGATCAGGGTGCATCTTAGCTAGACAATATCTTCTAGAACACACAGAATGTGGGGTTGGGGCACGGACAATATTTTAAACAGTTCCCACAGATTGCATGTCCATTTTTGTTTACTCAAAGCAGCATCTGAATGACATATCAATGTGTATTATTATAGAGCTTGCTCCATGATGCTGATGTGCCGTTCACTCACATTTGAGAATCATATACTTAGGTTACTTGTCCATGCACATATGTATTAATAGGGTTGAAGCAACAAATTAATTGGTTCTAAGAGTTGCAGATTTATCCTAAAACTAATCTTGAATATAGCATTTCTGGAATGTGCCAGAGGATACCCTAAAATTTTTATGCATAACTGGGAGGCGTGTGCATGTATATGTTTCTCAAAGTGTTTTCTTTAGAACAAAATCTTGTGGTGAGATATGGTTATGTCTTTCCATACCAAAAAACATGTTGGGGGTGGGCAGTTCTTTGATCTAATAAGATTGGGAGATGTAGTTTCAAGCAGTACTAAAATAGACTTCTTTAAAGCATAATTTATGAGAGCCTGAAATGTGCTGATATACCCGGGGAATTTTCTAGAGCAGTGTTTCTCAGATTTAATGTATATACAAATTGATCTGGAGGCATAGTAGAAAGAATACTTGTTAGAGATCTTATCACTGCTAATAAGTCAAAACAGGAATGAAGGGGTCATAAAAGGAACTAATATTTATTGATTGACTACCATTAAATAATTACATGTGGTTAACACATCTATGAGATAGGTGATGTTTTCCTGTTTTACAGATAAGGAAACTGAGGTTGAAGGAGATGAAATAAATTGCCCCAAATCATAAAATTACCAAACTCACGCTCTGATTCTGAATCCAGGTTTGTCTTATTTCCAAGCCTGTGCTCTTCCCATCAAATCTTCTATCCCTTCCCTTTTCTTTTAACATAAGGTTTAATAGTAAAATGAGTAAGTCCTAAGTGTATAGCTTGAAAATTTGCATTGGGTTTATACTCAAGTAACCATCATTCAGAGCAAACTAGTATATTTTTTCCCCCCAGTAAATTACTTCATACTCCTTCCCAGATAATGATTCTCCCTCTCAGAGGAGGCTCTATCTGAATTTCTATCACTGTTGGTTAGTTTTTGCCTATTTTTGGATTTCATACAAATGGAAATATACCATATGTACTCATTTATGCCTGTCTTTTCTCACTGAATACATTTATGTCGAGACTCATCCATTTCCTGTGTGTACATGTGGTTAATTCATTCTCCTATTGGTAGATGTTCACACCGTGGCCAGGGTCTTGATATGATGAATAGAGTCTCTGTGAATATTTTTGTAAAATAAATTTGTAGATGTAAGCAGTCATTCCTCAGGGAGGTCTACATAGCAATGGAGTTGCTATATCATAGAGTAAGTGTAGAGTGCACTTTACTAAAGCCTCTCATGCTCCAAAAGTAGTGGGGCCATTTTACAAAGACTTTGTGCTATCAGCGATGAATGGCAGTTCCAGTTAGTCTAATTTTTACCTCCTTTAATTTCTTAACTTTTTACCCATTTCTTCCTAGATGTGCAACCTTAATAAAAAAGGGAAGTGTTCTTCTTCTAAAAGACTACCTTGGAATAGTGTGCAAAATTAATAGAAAAAAAATTCCCTTGACAACTGTATGTGTGCCCACACTACCCAACTTTAATAGGGTGATTTTTCAAATCAAAGAAATAAAGACACAGTGAAATGACCATTATAGAACCCAGGAGAGGGGCCAAATACAGTTATTGATAAGGCAAAGATAAAAGGAAATATGAACAGACAAGATGCTTTAGCAGGAAGAGGAGGAATAAGCAGGGGAAAGCAGTTGGCCTCAAAGACAAATGCAAATGCAGATAGAACAATAAAGGCAGGAGGCAAGGTGACATGGATCCAGAATAGGTGAATGCCTGGAAGCCTTCACTGGCAGGGCAAACATCAAACAAAGAAAGCTTGGCAGCAGGGACCAATCAGAAACTGCCTACTCTGAATGGGTTCTGTTTAGAAATCAGCATGGAGTTATACTTTTACATAAGTTTTTCCTAAGAAGTATCACATTTCCCTCCCTCACTTACTAAGAGACTAATGTGATTTTAGCCCCCACTTTTGCTTATCAATCACTCTTTCATTCATCAACCTGATTTTGGTGCAAGTTGGTAATTTACCCAGTCCTTTTCCAGTATGTGTGCCAAAATCAGGTGCAGACTAATTTTTTGGTTTTGCCTCCTGCAATGTTGGGCTTCCCTTGTGGCTCAGCTGGTAAAGAATCTGCTTGCAATGTGGGTGACCTGGGTTTGATTCCTGGGTTGGGAAGATCCCCTGGAGAAGGGAAAGGCTACCTACTCTAGTATTCTGGTCTGGAGAATTCCATGGACTGTATAGTCCATGGGGTTGCAAAGAGTTGGACATGAGTAATGCTCAAAATTCTCCAAGCCAGGCTTCAGCAGTACGTGAACCATGAACTTCCAGATGTTCAAGCTGGTTTTAGAAAAGGCTGAACAACCAGAGAGCAAATTGCCAACATCCGCTGGATAATCGAAAAAGCAAGAGAGTTCCAGAAAAACATCTATTTCTGCTTTATTGACTATGCCAAAGCCTTTGACTGTGTGGATTACAATAAACCATGGAAAATTCTGAAAATGATGGGAATACCAGACCACCTGACCTGCCTCTTGAGAAACCTATATGCAGGTCAGGAAGCAACAGTTAGAATGGACATGGAACAACAGACTGGTTCCAAATAGGAAAAGGAGTACATCAAGGCTGTATATTGTCACCCTGCTTATTTAACTTATATGCAGAGTACACCATGAGAAACTCTGGGCTGGAAGAAACACAAGCTGGAATCAAGATTGCCAGGAGAAATATCAATAACCTCAGATATGCAGATGGCACCACCCTTATGGCAGAAAGTGAAGAGGAACTAAAAAGCCTCTTGATGAAAGTGAAAGAGGAGAGTGAAACCGTTGGCTTAAAGCTCAACATTCAGAAAACGAAGATCATGGCATCTGGTCCCATCACTTCATGGGAACTAGATGGGGAAACAGTGGAAACTGTGTCAGACTTTATTTTTTTGAGCTCCAAAATCACTGCAGATGGTGACTGCAGCNTGTTGGCTTAAAGCTCAACATTCAGAAAACGAAGATCATGGCATCTGGTCCCATCACTTCATGGGAACTAGATGGGGAAACAGTGGAAACTGTGTCAGACTTTATTTTTTTGAGCTCCAAAATCACTGCAGATGGTGACTGCAGCCATGAAATTAAAAGACGCTTACTCCTTGGAAGGAAAGTTATGACCAACCTAGATAGTATATTCAAAAGCAGATACATTATTTTGCCAACAGAGGTCTGTCTAGTCAAGGCTATGGTTTTTCCAGTGGTCATGTTTGGATGTGAGAGTTGGACTGTGAAGAAAGCTGAGCACCAAAGAATTGATGCTCTTGAACTGTGGTGTTGGAGAAGACTCTTGAGAGACCCTTGGACTGCAAGGAGATCCAACCAGTCCATCCTAAAGGAGATCAGTCCTGGGTGTTCATTGGAAGGACTGATGTTAAATTGAAACTCCAGTACTTTGGCCACCTCATGCGAAGAGTTGACTCATTGGAAAAGACTCTGATGCTGGCAGGGATTGGGGGCAGGAGGAGAAGGGGACGACCGAGGATGAGATGGCTGGATGGCATCACGGACTCGATGGATGTGAGTCTGAGTGAACTCTGGGAGTTGGTGATGGACAGGGAGGCCTGGCGTGCTGCGATTCATGGGGTCGCAGAGTCGGACACGACTGAGCGACTGAGCTGAACTGAACTGAGCTGAGCCGCTTTCACTTTCCTGCAGTGTTGTCTCAGTGCTGTGGCCTCTTTATGTAACAGGCTTCTGTTTCTAGGACAAACATTCAACAATTTCCCTTAGTCAATTTCAAGAGCTCAGCGGTATCACCTAAATATGGAGCTCTAAACCAGTCTCCCCAGGCTAAAATTAATCACAGTTCCCAAAAAAAGCATTTTAAAGACACTCGCAGCATCAGTCTAAAAGTAGCTCTTTGGATGACTCTAAAAATACATAATACTCAGCTATACATATTGATTCCTATTCTTGCCTACAGGCTCAGTTTCTTCATGGATGTGTGTATGGTCAGCCCACTCAAGATGTCTATTATCTTGTTTTCTGTCTATCCACCCTCTGCTCAACCAAGACCTGCTTCACTCACATGAATATCCAATTCTCGTAATTACAGGGCTTAATCAGAACTGCCTATGGTGCTTTCCCGGAGAAGGCAATGGCACCCCACTCCAGTACTCTTGCTTGGAAAATCCCATGGATGGAGAAGCCTGGAAGGCTACAGTCCATGGGATCGCTGAGGGTCGGACACGATTGAGCGACTTCACTTTCACTTTTCACTTTCATGCATTGGAGAAGGACATGGCAACCCACTCCAGTGTTCTTGCCTGGAGAACCCCAGGGACGGGGGAGCCTGGTGGGCTGCCGTCTATGGGGTCGCACAGAGTCGGACACGCCTGAAGCAACTCAGCAGATGGTGCTTTCCCCACCCCAACTTCTGGTTTCCCTGGTAACTGATGAACCAACCTAATGTCAGTTCTCCCTGTAAACCATAGCCTCCTCTTCTTCCAAGTAACAAGATTGTTCCTGCATCCTGCCGGCTCTTTGCCAAACATCATCACTCCAGGATTTTTGCTTCTGACTCGTAAGAATCCTATCCAAAAAGTCTTTGCTGTCTCTGTAGCTGCTTCTGGGTTCTTTCTTTGGTTTTGCTGCTGGGCAATTACAAGCCTGCAGAACTGAGGGGTGCAGCCCAATAATGTTATTTTACATATATGGAAAGTTTGCTGTATAAAATGTTATGGAATTTAGACCCAGCTTGTTATAGTCAGCTCTCCGACTTGCCCAAGGAATTTATAAGACCCATTTATGAGACTAGAACTTAATAGGCAGCAGTTGTACCAAAGTTTTCTTTACCCACCGCCACATTAGAAGTTATCATTCATGTAAGGGTATGTAGAAAGAAGACAAGTCTTGCCATTTGAATGCCCTTCTTAGAGAACTTACAATTTGACCAAGAAGTAGAAATGATCAACCAATAGAAGGGTAATTTATTTAATCTGTTCATCTCTCTTATGTTTTATACATTGCTGAATAGCAAACTTCAGGTGGACATATCAAATACATGAAGCTTGATAAGCCAATGGCTTAAAATTCTTCAATGCATCTTTATATTCTCCCTTTTGCTTTGTATGTACACTTGTTTCAATTTATGGCTACCAGCACATGATGCAAAAAAAGCATATACTGTGAAAATCACTGACTTTATGACATCTTTTCTCTCCAATTTTCTATACGAAATAAGTGAATCGAAGATTTTTTTCTTTCACCCTATTGTTTTTACTCTAAAAGCTACTCAGGTCTTAAGAAGAAGAAATAATAAGTACTAGTTGTACAATAGTCTGTCAATCAATCAAGCACTTAAACTTTGGGCAGCCCACTCATGGAGCTTTAGAAAAGATTTTTAAAAACACAAATAAAGGAAAATCACAATTAAATTAAATGTGGATTGGAAAACTCCATTTTATATTGATTTTATTACCAGAATTTGGAAAGAAGAGTTCTGATTGTATTAAGCTAATGTTGTAATGGGTGAAAGGAAAGAGACAATTAGACCCTTGGCTAGTTGATCACAGAAAAAGTGTTCCCCTGAGCCCTTCATTCAAGCACCTGGGAGGAGGAGCGCATCCCCTTCTACTTAATTGATCCCTGTAAATCTCTTGGCTAGTTTTGGGCATTTTACTGTACTGTCTACAATGAGGAAGATGAGATGAAGGAGTGAAATCCCCACGAGTAAAATAGAAGGTGCTATGCTACCAGTCTCCTTTTATGAAGTTAATTGAAAATAATAATGATGGGTGAAAATTTTAGGTCATCTGATATGAAATGTAAAATATTTCAAAATTCTATTCTGCTTTTTTCTTTCTTAGATAAAAAGTTGGTGGATGTAAGTAAGCTTCCAGGTTTTCAAGAATTTTGGAGAGGGGTACACTACCTACTTCCAGCTTGGTCTCTAAAATTGTGTGCATCAGATAATATCCTCAAACAATGCATTTTTATCTAACTACCAGAAATATTTGCCCAAATAATTTGTGTTTGCAAATTTAGAGGCTAGGTTAAGACCATTTGCAAAAATTGGCCCTGGAAATGTCAAGTACACAGAGCCTTTATATAGCATCATAAATATTAAAAGGTAGAAAACCTAGATCATTAAGTTCCAGAGAAGTAATGCACCATATCTACCCAGTTGACTCTCAAAAGAACAGGAGGGTGCAAATCTTTGGGAAGGAGAATACTTAGAGCTTCAACTTAAAAATCCCCCACCTTAGGCACAGTTTGTACACACTGCCACACATTCTTGGGTTCAAAGATAGATCAAGTGCACCTTTTCTTTTTTAAAATGGATATTTTGTTTTCCACTGGCCTTTTGCCAGATTTAAGTGGACATACCCTGAAAGGGAGGCTGATCCCAGGAGTCCTTTGTTTTGGTCTGTGAGCAATGAGTGTAGTAGGCCTTTACTCTACAGTACAATTCTGCTGTATCAAGTGCAAGTGCCCGTTGCTTCCTATTATCTATTTAAAATACACAGTTGAGAGAGAAAACATGGACAATCTGAGGTGCTAGAAAAGGAGAAAATAGGGTTTCATGACATTTTTGCAACAAATGTTATTCAGAACATAATGGTTAACAGTGACCAACCTTTAAGATTCTAGAAAAGAATATAATTCTTGATTCTGTATGAGAATGAGAAGTTTTGTTGAACAATTTTATAAAGAAAAATTCCTTAAGGCCACTTTTTTTACTTAAGGGTAATTTTAAAACATAATGAGATAATATTTCTAGTAGCATGCCTTGTAGTTAAAAAAACAGTTTCCCACAAACAGTCTTTTTTTTTTTTTAAAGATTTTTTTGGTGTGGACCATTTTATTGAATTTTTTACAATATTGCTTCTGTTTTTCTGTATTGGTTTTCTGGTCACAAGGCATGTGGGATCTTAACTCTTTGACTAGGAAATGAACCATGACCCCTGCACTGGAAGGTGAAGACTTAACCACTGAACCACTAGGGAATCCCACAAACTATCTGATTTGATCTTTATAACAAAATGGGTGGTTTGCTTTGTTGTTCTTATCTGCACACTGAGAATAATGGAAGCCAAAGAACTAAATTATTTCACAAAATATTATACTGTTGATAAGTTCATGCTTCTGCTCATGTTCAGTCATTAAGTAGTGTCCAGCTATTTGCAACCCCATGGACTGTAGCCCACCAAACTCCTTTTTCCAGGTAAGAACACTGGAGTGAGTTGCTATTCTCCATTTTCAAATCCAGTCTGTAGCTCCACAGAGTTGCTAGGTATTTAAAATAGGAAAAAGGACTCATTATTTGCAAATATTTTCTCCCATTTTGTAGTATACTTTAAAAAAATTAAGTTTAGGATGTGAAAGATCTCATAACATCCATACCAAAAAATTAGCTTGAGAATATGAAAAGAACAAACTCTTAAATTTTATAAGAAAAAGAATTGTTAAAATACAAAGGTCTATACTTAGAATAAATTCCAGATTGAACTCAGAGGGAAAAATCATGAAACACCTTCTGCACTAAGGCACTACTGGGGCTCTTGTATACCAATCCCAAATCAATTTTTTCCAGTTTTCTTGTGATACTATGTGGTGTTCAGTTGCCTCTCTAGGCTTAAATTTTTATAGAAGACCCAGTTCCAGTCTCTGTATCATCAGCACTGTAGACTCACAATATCCTCTGGTTTCAAGAAATTCTCATATTAATTGTTGTTTTTGTTCATTCGCTCAGTTGTGTCCAGCTCCTTGGGACCCCATCGACTGCCACATGCCAGGCTTCCCTATCCTTCCCCATTTCCCAGAGCTTGCTCAAACTCACGTCCATTGAGCCAGTGATATCATCCAACCATCTTGTCCTCTGTCATCCCCTTCTCTTTTTGTGTTCAATCTTTCCCAGCAACAGGGGTCTTTTCCAATGAGTCAGCTCTTCACATCAGCTGGCCAAAGTATTGGAGCTTCGTCTTCAGCATCATCTTCAGTCCTTCCAATGAATATTCAGTGTTGATTTCCTTTAAGATTGACTGGTTTGATCTCCTTGCAGTCCAAGGGACTCTCAAGAGTCTTCAACACCACAGTTCAAAAGCACCAATTCTTCAGTGCTTAGCCTTCTTTATGGTCCAACTCTCACATGCATACATGACTATAGCTTTCACTATACAGGCTTTTGTAGGCAGAATAATGTCTCTGCTTTTTAATACTCTGTCTAGATTTGTCATAGATTTTCTTCCAAGGAGCAAGCGTCTTTTAATTTCATGGCTGCAGTGATTTTCGAACCCAAGATAATAAAGCGTTTCACCATTTCCATTGTTTCCCCATCTGTTTGCCAAGAAGTGATGGGATCAGATGCCATGATCTTCATTTCTCTGAATGTTGAGTTTTAAGCCAGCTTTTCCTTCTCTTCTTTCATCCTCATCAAGAGACTCTTTAGTTCTTCTTTGCTTTCTGCCATTAGGTGCTTGTCATCAGCATATCTGAGGTTATTGATATTTCTCCCAGCAATCTTGGCCCAGCTTATGCTTCATCCAGCCTGGCAATTTCAGATGATGTACTCTGCATGTAATATATAAGCAGGGTAACAATATATGGCCTTGACATACTCCTTTCCCAACTTTGAACCAGTATGTTGTTTCAGGTCTGGTTCTAACTGTTGCTTCATGACCTTCATCAGGTTTCTCAGGACGCAGGTAAGGTGGTCTGGTACTCCCATCTCTTTAAGAATTTTCCACAGTTTGTTGTGATCCACACAGTCAAAACTTTAGCACAGTCAGTGAAGCAGAAAGTAATGTTTTTCTGGAATTCTTTTGCTTTTTCTATGATCCAGCGTTTGTTGGCAAGTTGATCTCTCGTTCCTCTGTCTTTTCTAAATCCAGCTTGTATTTCTGGAAGTTCTCAGTTTACTACTCTTGAAGCCTGGCTTGGAGAACAGTGAGCATGACTTTGCTAGCATGTGATGTGAGTACAGTTGTGCAGTAGTTTGAACATTCTTTGGCATTGTCCTTCTCTGGCGTTGGAATGAAAACTGACCTTTTCCAGTCCTGTGACACATGCTGAATTTTCCAAATTTGCTGGCATATTGAGTGCAGCACTTTCACAGCATCATCTTTTAGGATTTGAAATAGCTCAGCTCAAATTCCATCACCTCCACTAGCTTTGTTTGTAGTGATGCTTCCTAGGGCCCACTTGACTTTGGTCTCCAGGATGTCTGGCTCTAGGTAAGTGATCACACCATCATGATTATGTGGATCACGAAGATCTTTTTTGTACAGTTCTTCTGTGTATTCTTGCCACCCCTTCTTAATATCTTCTGCTTCTGTTAGGTCCATACCATTTCTGTCCTTTCTTGGGCCCATCTATGCATGAAATGTTTCCTTGTTATCTCTAATTTTCTTGATGAGATCTCTAGTCTTTTCCATTCTATTGTTTTCCTCTATTTCTTTGCAGTAATCACTGAGGAAGGCTTTCTTATCTCCCCTTCCCATTCTTTGGAAATCTGCATTCAGATGGATATATCTTTCCTTTTCTCTTTTGCCTTTAGCTTCTCTTCTTTTCTCAGCTACTTATAAGGCCTCCTCAGACAACCATGTTACCTTTTTGCATTTCTTGTGGATGGTCTTGATTACTGCCTCCCATACAATGTTACAAACTTTGTCCATAGTTCTTCAGGTGCTCAGTCCATCAGATCTAATCTCTTCCATCTGTTTGTTACTTTCACTGTATAATTGTAAGGTAGTTTTTTTTTTTTTTTTTTTAGTTCATGTTTGAATGGCCTAGTGATTTTCCCTACTTCATCAATTTAAGTCTGAATTTAGCAATAAAGAGTTCATGATCTGAGCCACAGTCAGCGCCCAGTCTTATTTTTGCTGATTGTATAGAGCTTCTCCATCTTTTGCTGCAAAGAATATAATCATTCTGATTTTGGTATTGACCATCTGGTGATGTCAATGTGCAGAGTCATTTCTTGTGTTGTTGGAAGAAGGTGTTTGCTAAGACTAGCACGTTATCTTGGCAAAACTGTTAGCTTTTGTCTGCTTCATTTTGTATTCCCAGGCCAAGCTTACCTATTAATCTAGGTATCTCTTGGCTTCCTACTTTTGCATTCCAGTCCCTTATGATGAAAAGGACATCTTTTTTTGGTGTTAGTTCTATAAGGTCTTGTTGGTCATCATAGAACTGTTGAGCTTCTTTGGCATTAATGGTTGGGGCATAGACTTGGATTACTGTCATATTGAGTGGTTTGCCTTGGAAATAAACCAAGATCATTCTGACTTTTTTGAGACTGCACCCAAGTACTGCATTTCAGATTCCTTTGTTGACTATGAGGGCAATTCCATTTCTTCTAAGGGATTCTTGCCCACAGTAGTATATATGATATTCATCTAAATTAAATTTGCCCATTCCCATCCATTTTGGCTCACTGATTCCCAAAATGTTAGTATTCACCCTTGCCATCTCCTGTTTGAGCACTTCCAATTTACCTTGATTCACGGACCTAACATTCCAGATTCCTATGAAATACTACTTTTTTTTTTTTTTTCAGCATCAGACTTTACTTTTACCACCAGACACATCCACAACAAGTGGGTATTGCTTCTACTTTGGCTCAGCCTTTTAGTTCCTTCTGGAACTATTTCTCTTCTCTTCTCCAGTAGCATTTTTTTTTTTTAAAGTCGCTTCAGTCATGTCTGACTCTGCGCAACCCTACAGATGGTAGCCTACCAGGCTCCCCCATCCCTGGGATTTTCCAGGCAAGAACACTGGAGTGGGCTGCCATTTCCTTCTCCAATATTGGGCATATTCTCCAATATTGGGCATATTGGGCCCCTACAAACATGGGGAGTTCTTCTTTCAGTGTTATATCTTTTTGTCTTTTCATACTGTTCATGGGGTTCTCAAGTCAAGGATACTGAAGTGATTTGCCATTCCCTTCTCCAGTGGGCCACATTTTATCAGCATTTTAATCCCAGTTTTCTACAAAAGCTGAATCCTAGCTACCTTTGCTTTTTTGGAATTTGACTTCAGTAGGCTAATTGTTACTGCCTACTTACCTTTGTTGGTGTGGTTAGTTGGGAGTAGTATCTTATTTTTGAGCCAGATTGAGTCTTTTTTTTTTTTTTAAGCTTTATACATCATCTATATGTGATTGGAACCATGGGGGTATCCAAAAGCATAACTTACAGAATATTCTTGGCTGGAAGTGCAAACTGTTTCCTATATTGCTATTTCTTATTTTTCTTAAACATAATTTTGACCATTTTATTCTTTCCTAAAGTAATTTATTAAACTCTCCAAAGTATTAACCTAGTACTCTTGCCTGATAAATCCAATGGACGGAGTAGCCTGGTGGGCTGCAGTCCATGGGGTCACTAACAGTCGGACAGACTGAGCGACTTCACTTTCACTTTTCTCTTTCATGCATTGGAGAAGGAAATGGCAACCCACTCCAGTGTTCTTGCCTGGAGAATCCCAGGGATGGGGGAGCTTGGTGGGCTGCTGTCTCTGGGGTCACACAGAGTCGGACACGACTGAAGTGACTTAGCAGCAGCAGCAGGTGAATAGTAAATTCTCTGGTTTAGAAATTTTAAACTAAGTGAAGTTTTTTATTATTTAAAAAAATATTTGAATCTTCAGTAATGATAAAATTTCATAGTGAAAACTCAAAATCATGGCTCCTTACATGCAGTCTTCTTACCTTGTTTTAAAGGGCTCATGTCCAATTCAAACAGCAGTAACCCATTTAAGATATTCCCAAGAGAAGTAGCCTGAAAAAATATATCTTCTTCACTAGATTTTCATATAGAAAGAGAGCACAGGTAGTAACTTATGAATTAAGCATAAAAACAACATCTTACCTCAAGTAAATCTGGTTCAAATACAGAAAGTTATTGTCTCCATTATACACAAATTTGTCAATTTGAAATGTCTTTCATTATACCAGTTGGTCTTTGAAAGATTTCTTAATGCATTTAAAGAAGTTGATTGTATCAGTTTTCTGTTGCTGTTGTAACAATGTATCATAAATTTAGTGACTTAAAGAATAGAAATTTATGCCGTATGCCGTCTATGGGGTCACACAGAGTCGGACACGACTGAAGTGACTTAGCAGCAGCAGCAGCAGAGAAGTAAGAATTCTGAAATGGGTATCACTGAGTTAAAATTAATATATCAGCAGGGTATATTCCTTCTGGATGCTATAAAGATGATCCATTATCTTCCCTTTTCCAGAGTCTAGAGGCTACCGCATTCCTTGGCTTCTGACTCCTTTCTCCACCTTCAAAACCAGCAGCATAACAGCATCAAATCTTTCTCTGATTTTGGTCCCTTTTCTGACTTCTTCCATGTTTTCAGAACCTCGGTTTTTGCAATGGCTCCCCTCAGATAATCCAGCACAATCTCCTTTTTTAGAGGTCAGTTGATTAACAACCTTAATTCCCTTTGTAGTCTTAATTCATATCTGCTTTGTAACCTAATACAATCATAGGTTCCATAGATTAGGAGGTAAGCATCTTTGAGGGACAATTATTCTACCAACCACAGGAATATTTATGAAATATACAAACTTGATTCCAATAAAAGTCTACAGTTACCACTGGTCAGTTTGTTTCCCACTATTTTTATCTTATTTTAATATTTTATTTTATGCTATAGAAAGTTCTTATGATCTTAAAGATCCTGATACTTCCAACTTGGAAGTGTGAAGTATTACTCATGACATTTGTAGATTAAACACTGTTCAATTCTGTTTCATCTGATATGTTCTATCTGGTAAGGTTGGAATTTATTCAATTATAAAATAGGTTTTCATAATATTTGAGTATCAATTATATCAGTCAAAATATTTTCTCTCAAACATAAGTGTACCTAATATATTTTCTCACTTTTCTGAATGTTAATTTTAAACTAAATAAAATTGAATGTTTCAATATTTTCTATTTAGCTGTCTGTATTCTTGTATTTTTTAAGTGAAAAAATTTTCTTTTTTAATATTAAACATGCCATCAATTTTTTAAAAAGCCTTTGCCAATTTTTTTTGTTTGTTTTTGGTCTCATAGCAACTGTTTAATAAATCCATTCTGAGATCTTTTATTTAAAACCTCCAAAAGTACCAGCAGCCTGAGTGTAGAAGTTTTTCAAGTCTTCTGAGTACCACTGGTTCCTACATTTGGACCTCCTGCCCTTGAAATATTAGTTGCCTACCTGTGAATTCTGCATTTTAAGTGCAGAATTACTTACATTTACCCTTGCTCTTCCTCTAGGCCCTGTATAGTAAGACAGCAACATCTTACTGTCTATTGGATTGTGGAACCACTGCCTCCATGTTTCCATGAATAATGAATATTTTGTGTTTTTGACCAATACTTTTCAACAAAAATATAATGCAAATCAGTTCAGTTCAGTTGCTTAGTCATGTCTGACTCTTTGCAACTCCCTGAATTGCAGCACGCCAGGCCTCCCTGTCCATCACCATCTCCTGGAGTTCACTCAAACTCATGTCTATTGAGTCGGTGATGCCATCGAACCATCTCATCCTCTGTCATCCCCTTCTCCCCCTGCCCCCAATCCCTCCCAGCATCAGAGTCTTTTTCCAATGAGTCAGCTCTTCGCATGAGGTGGCCAAAGTACTGGAGTTTCAGCTTTA
>SJYX01023282.1:598467-657663 GCA_006410675.1 Oreotragus oreotragus | reverse complement strand
TGTATGTTAAATAAGTTCTATATCCATTTTTCAATATAAATATTCCTATTGTATTTATAATTGTAAAATAGAAAATCTATCATTAAGTATAGAGTTACCTACTAGTTTTTTTTCTTTTTACATTTGTGTACTCATAATATCAAATAAAAATAGCAGGATACAAGGATGTATATAATATATATTATATAAATTATAATATATAATGTGTATTATATATTATAATCACACTTTGGTTTTTATATTTGTATATGAAGGGGAAAAGATGTTTGGAAGGAAATGTATCAAAATATTAGCAGGCTTATATTAAATGCCTTCCTTTTTTTCCCCCTGATATGCAAAATTTACCTATGAAATCAAGTATTATTTTATAATCAAAACAAAAGAATAAGTATTCTTTTAAGTTAAATCTCATTATCTAAAATTGAATTCTTCACCTTCCTTCCCAAATGGTTTTCACTTACTGACCCTTCTATCACTACAAATGGAATCATTTTTCTAGTTTCCCAGACTTACAACTATTTCTTCCACTCCAGTACATCCTACTGACAGGGCAGCACCTTAATTACTATGGCAAAGGTATATGCATATACTGTACTGTTCTTGTGGGGGTTGTGAGTCAGGTGGAGATGACAGCTGGAAACAATGCTGTAACCTATTATAGGCGCTCTGATTGGCCGGGCCTGTATCTCACTCTTCTTCCCTGCAGCAATGGTGTCGCTTTAACTTGAACCACATGCATGGAGGATGAGGGAGGCTTGACACCTCAGAGGAAATTTGTGGTACTGTTAGCAGAAGAGGAATGTAGGCTGGAAAGTAACAACAACAACAACAAAAGGCCACTGTAAGTCTTCTACTTATTGTTTGGGGATTTACATGCCAAATGCTATCAAAAACGTATCCTTTGTTTGTTCCTGCTTATTTTGATCCGTGGCCTGGCTTATAATTGTTTTAGACTGTGTTTTTCCTTAAGACAAGGATTATGACATCCATATTTTTATCCCTAATACATAGGTAGTACCTGAATGACAACCCTGAATTCCTTTCATTTCTTGATCATACCCCGTTTCATGTGATATTTAGTTTATTGTCTTCTTAAGTAGTTATTTGAAAATTGTATGTTACAAAGCCTCTATGTGTGTTTCCTCATCTTAAAGTTATAGGGCTCAAAGTTTGAATGCTAATACTTACAGTTTTCATACTGTGTAATCAAAATATATTTACTATCCCAAAAAAGAAAAAAATAATCATAAATATGTTTAAACCTCTTCCATCAAAAGCTATCCCTCTCTATCAGTGAATTTGCATTAAGTAGTGAGTAATAGAAAGTTCAAAAAGAATACATTTCCCTTAAGAATTTAATAAGCTTTCAGGCAGCCCATTTTCTTCTGGTCAATTCCATCTGCTAGTAACTACATCTAAAAATTTTGTCGTGGAAAATATTTCTCAAATTTAATGTGTTTATGAGTCACTTGGGAATCTTGGTAAAATGCATATTCTGATTAAGTAGAACTGGGTGGGACTTGAGATTCTGTAATTCTAATAAAATCTTAGATGATACAAATGTTGTGGTGGTATCAAAGAGTCTAGAGTTACTCTTACGTTTAGCCATTCCAAGGATGGTTAGCTCAGTAGTTCAACAGCATTATCTAAGAACCAGGTTCTTTCTAGCTTTCCACTCTTCAGTCCTCAGTTTATTAGCTTGTAGTTTTATCCTAGTGTCTTTTATTTCTGAAGATATTGGCCTTAGATTCAGATGTCACATGCATGCAACAGTATTCAGAGGCAAAAAAGATCTTTTCTTTTTTATAATACATACAACTTCTTAGGAGACAGAGCCATTTCCAACAAGTATCTAAGTATAATTCCTTTAAGTCTCATTAATTAAAATTTCATTACTTATCCTGGCAAGGAAAACATAATTCCATGACAGATTTAGAATATTCTAGTGTTTTAATGTTTTACTTTAATATTAATCTTTGGTGGCTGGGTGATGGAGAGTCCTGCTGTTCTGATACACAAAGACACCCTTTCTCAGAGCAAGAATGAAAAGAAATGCATAGGTATTTTACTACAGTCCTTTTCAAGGTGAAGAGAGAACATCTTAGTATATTTGTCTAGTTATCCACTGCAAGTGGAAGGAGAGATGATTTGAGAAACATATCTACACTGGTAATGTAGGTAGTGATTAACAAGTTACTTGGCTTGTCTGGGAGTTGGAAAGAAAACAATTTTTAATGGAAAATTGGAAAATTGAAAAATGTTTTGGGGTTGGTTATGTACAATGGCAATTCTGGAATGGTACAGAATGTGACAATGTTTGTATGTCATGTAATGCCCAGCAGAGGTAATCCATTGCTGAAGAGGCTCTCAGTAATTAGGTAACGTGACCTACCCAATAGAGAAAGTCATCTTTCTTTAGGTACTCAGTGCTTGCTCAGTGTATCACATCTAAAATGACTACAGCATCAGGGAGAGAAGCATGGATTTTCTGCCAAGACTGATTTGGCTACTTACCACTGTGGAGTGTCCAACGTAATCTGGTTCATAATTTGCCTCCAATGTCTGCAGTGCTTCCACAAGCAGCATCGTTCATGAATTTGTAGAATGACTTACCAAGTGTCATTTTCCTCCATATATATCTTATCTGACTAGGGTCACATTTCTTGACAGGGACCACAAATTCAGAATTCACTAGTTTTTACCACATGCCTCATCCAGAAGCAGGTGACTTGACAAAGCATTGAAATGGCCTGCTCAAGCCTCAGTTATAGCAAAAGCAAAGAGAAAACAGTGAGAGGAAGGTAAGATCCCTAGGGATGAGATATGTGCCTTAAATCAGCAGTCAGTGCCAGTGTAGGCTCTCTAGATGGAATGACTAGATCTGAGAGTTAAGGCATGGATATGGGAGTGGCCTCTCTTGTAATTATTCTGAATTGATCTTAGTTAATACTCCAGAAGAATTTTTTGCTTCCTGTCCCCAAGAGTATGTATGGTTCAATGAGACTGAAGGTCATAATGCCTAAAAGAAGCATGCTTATGAGGAAACATCATCATGTTTCCAAGAAACTGAGACTATTCCCTGAACATTTTGAATGTCTCATGCTGCTGAACCATCAGGTAGAGAAGGTGAAAGTCACGATTCTGCTCTGGGTGATTTATCTCAATTACCAGGAGGAAATTAGACTGCTGATTCAGAAAAGAGGAAAAGGGACTAATGTTTAGAACTCAGGATAATCACTGGGTTATCTCTTGATACTTAATTTCTTACCTAACTGTCCTTGGAAAATTGTGTTAACCCAAGGAAGACATGGCCACTAATGGCTCATCTGTAGGAATGAAGATATGGATTACTCCTCCAGATCCAAACCCGGTCTAGCTGAAGAGGTTGGCAGAGAGTATGAGAGCACAAAATAATAGAAGAGTTGCTTTGATTTACAGCACAGGCCTGTGACCTGCTACAGAAGTGAAGACTGTCGCAGTTACAGTTTATGTTGTTAGTTGATGTCTTTTCCCCTTCATTTTGAAACCGCTACATTACCTGAAGAATGTAACATCTGGCTAACATTTTCGATTTTCAGTTAACAATTGTCCTATTTACAGTCCTAAAATGTCTTTGGGCTCCTGACTATTTATTTCCCTTAAAGAATGTCATCTGTTCCCATGAGTTTATTTTTCACAGGCATGCCGGGGAGTTCTGGTCTTAACTCTCTTATGAGTTCCAAACATTGATATCCTGTTGCCTATTGGTTACCTTCAGAATTTTTCTTCCCCAACCCCCATAGTTGTTGGCATTCCACTGAAACAATAAACTAAGCCTGGTAAACATCCTAGACAATTTTGTCCTCTTCTCCCTTTAATGTCCAAGACAAATTCTGGTTGATTTTATGTTTTAAATGTTGCTTTGTTCTATCCTGTTCTCAATATCACAAGACTACTGCCTAGTTTAGGCACTTATTTTATCTTTGTTGAGTTATCAGAAAGTATAAACCAAATAAAATTGGAGCCTTAGCCCCGCATAGAATCACATTTGAAGAAGCAGCAGTCAAAAGGAAAACTAAGCTCGTAATTCTAATTTCTAATCGGTCTCTTAGAAAATATCCCAAGGGAGGAAGCACATTACCAATAGTGATTGTACTTTAAACCTCCCCACCCCATCTCTGCCTCTTTGCTGCATCTTCCATGTGGATAACATCTGTTTCTCCAACTGTACCCCTTTACAGAGTTCAGCTCTACTATATCGTTCTCCTGCTGTTATTTCTCCTTTTTGCAATATAAATCTCTTAAACACTCACTTTTTTGTTGAGACAGTCCTTTTTCCAATTATCCTAATTGTCCTTCAGAAGGCCTTGGTGCTGTGGAGGAAGACAAAGACTCTCCCTTAGAAGAGTCTAGCTGAAGAGGTTGGCAGAGAGTATGAGAGCACAAAATAATAGAAGAGTTGCTTTGATTTACAGCACAGGCCTGTGACCTGCTACAGAAGTGAAGACTGTCGCAGTTACAGTTTATGTTGTTAGTTGATGTCTTTTCCCCTTCATTTTGAAACCGCTACATTACCTGAAGAATGTAACATCTGGCTAACATTTTCGATTTTCAGTTAACAATTGTCCTATTTACAGTCCTAAAATGTCTTTGGGCTCCTGACTATTTATTTCCCTTAAAGAATGTCATCTGTTCCCATGAGTTTATTTTTCACAGGCATGCCGGGGAGTTCTGGTCTTAACTCTCTTATGAGTTCCAAACATTGATATCCTGTTGCCTATTGGTTACCTTCAGAATTTTTCTTCCCCAACCCCCATAGTTGTTGGCATTCCACTGAAACAATAAACTAAGCCTGGTAAACATCCTAGACAATTTTGTCCTCTTCTCCCTTTAATGTCCAAGACAAATTCTGGTTGATTTTATGTTTTAAATGTTGCTTTGTTCTATCCTGTTCTCAATATCACAAGACTACTGCCTAGTTTAGGCACTTATTTTATCTTTGTTGAGTTATCAGAAAGTATAAACCAAATAAAATTGGAGCCTTAGCCCCGCATAGAATCACATTTGAAGAAGCAGCAGTCAAAAGGAAAACTAAGCTCGTAATTCTAATTTCTAATCGGTCTCTTAGAAAATATCCCAAGGGAGGAAGCACATTACCAATAGTGATTGTACTTTAAACCTCCCCACCCCATCTCTGCCTCTTTGCTGCATCTTCCATGTGGATAACATCTGTTTCTCCAACTGTACCCCTTTACAGAGTTCAGCTCTACTATATCGTTCTCCTGCTGTTATTTCTCCTTTTTGCAATATAAATCTCTTAAACACTCACTTTTTTGTTGAGACAGTCCTTTTTCCAATTATCCTAATTGTCCTTCAGAAGGCCTTGGTGCTGTGGAGGAAGACAAAGACTCTCCCTTAGAAGCTGGAGGAAAAGGAAGTAGAACAGAGCAACAAAGTGTTAGTTTGTTGAGACTGGTACATTTTCTCGAGATCTGATGAAGCGCCCACAGCTATTCCTGCTATCTGGAAGCTCCTATCATCCATCCCCCATGAACATCCTGCTACCCGCTTCTTTTGTGTCAGTGGCACTATATCTGTGTAGAGACTTCCTAAATCTACTTTGTGTATTTTCAAATTCCTCTTAGTGCACTGATCAGCTAACATGCCATTGTTTTGATTTAATAGCTCTCTGCTAGGAATAAGATGATGGCTCAGTCCCTGAGTTAATTTTTTTCCCTCCTGTGGTTTCAGTTAACCATGTAATGTGCCTCTTTCACAACTGCTGTAAATATAGGCCACTTCTATGGGCCTTCTGATGTCTGGGAAGGACCAGAATTAGACTCATGGTGATTGCCATCCTGCTTTGTGACCTGCCCTGCGACACTAGAAAATTGCTAGGCTCATTGTCCAAACTTGGTTTAGTTTGTTTTAGGGGAGTTTCCTGGCAGAGAATGAAAAATCCGATGCAGTGGACTGAATGTGCCCTCCCCAAATGCCTGACTTCTAATGATGGTATTGGGAGATGGGACCTTTGGGGTGTCACAAGAGTGGGGCCCTCGTGAATGGGTTGAACACCATTATAAGAGGAATTCAGACAGCTCTCTGACTCTCTTTCTCCCATATGAGGAACAAGGAGCAGTTAATAGTCTGCAGTTTGGAAGAGGATTCTTAGCACAACCTCACCATGCTGGCACCCTGATACTAGACTGCCAGCCTTGAGGAATGTGAGAAATAAATTTCTGTTATTCATGGCCCACTCAGTGGATAGTGCTTTGTTACAGCAGCTGGAAAGGACCAAGACACCTGACTACTTATACCTATCACAAACTCTCCTGCTCAGGGGCTGCTTTCAGGAGGCAGAAGCATACCTGCAGCTCTTCCTGGATTCCATTTCCATTCTAGAGGAAATCTGTGGTTATCTTTTTTTTCCCCTATAATGCTGATTGATGAACTTTATGAGTAGCAAGAAAACTAGAGTTGGCTCAGTTTTAAGATGTAAGACAAGACCGTTCAGTTGTTTACTACAGATTCTCACAGGATGACCTGCGCTGCTGCTGCTGCTGCTGCTGCTGCTAAGTCGCTTCAGTCGTGTCCGACTCTGTGTGACTCCATAGACGGCAGCCCATGAGGCTCCCCCATCCCTGGGATTCTCCAGGCTAGAACACTGGAGTGAGTTGCCATTTCCTTCTCCAAGGCATGAAAGTGAAAACTGAAAGTGAAGTCGCTCAGTCGTGTCCGACTCTTTGCGACCCCATGGACTGCAGCCCACCAGGCTCCTCCGTCCTGCTCTAGATTATTCTAATTACATAGTGTGTGGGCCACAATGGTTGCCTTTCAAAACTGATTTTTTTTTTAAAGTGAAACATTTTTCGTGTTGGTTAGGACATGGAATTTAACACAGGAATTATGGAAATTCTCTACCCTGATTTGTAATCAGCACAGGACAGTCTGCCATCACAATGGAGATTCTTGAGGCTTTGAGCCCATGAATAATCTCCAGTGCTGAGTTTCTTGGTTGCTTACTGTGGGTGCCAACATTCCTCTGCCGCTGATGCCTACCATTCCTACAGAATTTCAGCAATATGTTCTAATCATGAAGTATATTATTCTTTCTCTGTCCTCTGGCATGGTGATCTTTCTGAGCTCCTGATCCTATGTTTATGCGAACTGTCTGTTCCAGTCATTCTGAAGCCTGTCTGAGTCCCATGGTGGATGTCAAGTCTCCAAGGGATCCTGGATTTTTGCCCTCCTTCCAAAGAAAGAAGTAAAGAAACTGAATTCGCTCAGTTGTGTCCAGTTCCTGTCCATGGGATTTTCCAGGCAAGAGTACTGGAGTGGGTTGCCATTGCCTTCTCCAGGGGATCTTTCTGACCCAGGGATCAAACCTGAGTCTCCCACAATGCGGCAGACTCTTTACTGTCTGAGCCACCAGGGAAGCCTCCCCTCCTTCTAAGGAAAACTCTAATGTCTTCATAAATTTGATGCTGTTAATTTATTAATTTGCATATAAAGGAAAGCAGAAAATTTGGGTAATGACTGAAATGAGGAGGTACGGCTGAGGAAAATATTCTAAGATTGGTGAAAATTAAGCCACATTTTGCTAACAGCCTATCACAGGGTTCCTTTGCATCCTGTAAGCCCAAAAGTATTTGTTCCTGTTTGTCAGTCAGTCCTCATATTGCGGTGCTGGATCATTTGATTCCAAAATCAGGCTGTGCTGTTTCCTGTCCTCATTTTGTTTCTCAAATTCTTTCTCGACCAAATGTCTCTCTAGCCCCAACTTCATCTCATTTTCTGCTTTTATCCAATGCATTCTTTACAGTTTCCACAAGGTAAGATCTGTAACTTTCATATACTTTTCTTTTCTCCCATTCATTGTGAATAAGAAATAATAAGTGCTCAGTAAAATGCTTGCTGATTTAAATGGAATTGAATAATTTTGCCTTTTATTACAAAGATTTTTCACATAGTGTAATTTGTGAGCTTTTCCAATTGTCTGTCTGCTTTGGTAGTGTAAATGTTACTATTTCCACTTTGCAGATAGGTTTGTTGAGGCTCAGGGAACTTTGCATGGTTTTCTGGATACAATATTTGTGATACAGGTGATACTAAAAGTCATGTCCTCTGGTCTGTACTTCCTGCTGCTGCTGCTAAGTCGCTTCAGTCGTGTCCAACTCTGTGTGACCCCACAGACGGCAGCCCATGAGGCTCCCCGGTCCCTGGGATTCTCCAGGCAAGAACACTGGAGTGGGTTGCCATTTCCTTCTCCAATGCATGAAAGTGAAAAGTGAAAGTGAAGTCGCTCAGTTGTGTCCGACTCTTAGTGACCCCATGGACTGCAGCCCACCAGGCTCCTCCGTCCACGGGATTTTCCAGGCAAAAGTGCTGGAGTGGGGTGCCATTGCCTTTTTGTATTTAATAGTAAAGACCTTTGATTATATTTTCATGGTTCTGTAGGATCCAATTGGATTCAGCAAAACTTCTAGAGTCCTAGTGGCAGAACATGCCAATTTTATTTTGTTATTCTGTCTTTTTCCAAACTGGGAACCGCTAAAACGTCCATTTCTGGAGAGATTCTAAAGAAATGTTTTCTCCCTTTGAGCTTCAGAAGTTCCTCTAGAGACATGGGTTAGAATGAGGGTTGTTTTGTTATAAGAATTTTTTGAAATAATAAAAATAAGTATTACTTTTGCAATTTTATCCCACTTCACAGTATTAAGCACAATTTCTAAAAAACTTAAAACATACCATTTTTATTAATGGTCCATTTAAAACCACCAAACATTTTGATGTCAATTACTAAAACAAGGTTTAACGCTGTCAAAAAGCATTAGTGCTAAAAACAGTCATCCTCTCTGTATTTTCATCTGCAAAGCATTACAGTTTATAAAACAATTTTAACTCTGGATATGTAAGGCCCTATATGAAGGTTTCCATATGTTAAGAATTTTATTTGTGTGTTTGATTTTAAATTGCTTTGAAAAACAGACAGTTGAGGTTTATAGAAAGGAATCTTTCTTTTCGGAAATAAATGTCTCAAAAGTGCAGGGCACCAGCAGTAAAAACACTCTGACCACAAATCAGAAACACATTGGAAAGTGTTTGTTGAGTACACCTTCTGAAACTAGTATTTTGTTTCTATTTGCTGGAAAATTGAAAAATCTGTTGTATCTTGGCAAGGCTTAGCCAAGCCCCGGGCCTAGTCCCAGATTCCTTGTGCCATATATGGTATTATTGTGCACATAGCTAGACTAGCTCACTCTGTTTTCATCACATATATTTTAACTGTAAAATGTACCTGCTAACAGTACCGTTATTAAGCTGTAGTTGTTCTCCGCATCCTATTAGCTTGCATTTTTTTTTCCCCCTTAAAAATTGTGTCTAAGACAAAAAATAAAAGTGAAAGAAGAGATGGCAATCAGTGTTACAGCTGCTGAGTGGCATCTGGCCAAAAGCCACCAGCCTGACAACTGGAGTTTAGAGTGTGTTTTTGCAAGGCTAATTTAAGGTGAACTTAGATGGATTCAAGATTTATAAGCCCTAAAATGTCCTGACTGGAGCAAAGTTCAAGTAAAGTAATTCACTGCTCACCACGCAGATGGGGCTAAGCCCACACTGCCCTGTGGTTTAGTCTATAGGAGAATTAAAAAAAAAAAAACAGGCAAAAGGGCTGTTTCTGTGTTTCACTTCAAAGGTCTTCTAATAACTGAAAGGATTATACTCTTTTAACCAGCTAAGAAGGTTAGGTGGTTTTGAGCTAGAGCTTTTCTAGCTATCGATAATTCTAAGTTTAAACTTTAAGGATTGTCTCTAGTGTACCTCTGCTTTAACACATTCATGACTGTGAGAGACTCACAGTTCTAGGGATTTCATAAAAAATTCAAAATAAATAGCAAACGTTTTTGATTGTAAATACCCCTGGTGCTACAGAGAGTTTGGAGTTGAGAAACAATCTGGAAAATCATTTAATATACTTAGGCTGTTTGAAAAAATTTTAACTGCTTCAAATACAAGAATTTGTTAATTTGGAATAATCGCCACCCAAAAGAAGTAGTGGTCTTGGATGTTAGTTTGCTGTACAGTAGCTTATTGTACGGGGAAGGCAATGGCACCCCACCCCAGTACTCTTGCCTGGAAAATCCAATGGACGGAGTAGCCTGGTGGGCTGCAGTCCATGGGGTCGCTAACAGTCGGACAGACTGAGCGACTTCACTTTCACTTTTCTCTTTCATGCATTGGAGAAGGAAATGGCAACCCACTCCAGTATTCTTGCCTGGAGAATCCCAGGGATGGGGGAGCCTGGTGGGCTGCCGTCTATGGGGTCACACAGAGTCGGACACGACTGAAGTGACTTAGCAGCAGCAGCAGCTTATTGTAGGCCAGTGTTACCAAACTAGAAGGAAGTTCAAATATTTGACGGTGGAAAAAAAAAAAAGAAATAAAAGAAACCTTTCCCCATATGAAATACACAGGATTTGTGTCAATGAAATGGAAAAGGACAAACAGGAAGTTGCTGTTATTTTTAATATGAGAAAGCATTAACCATATTGTGAAGAAATGAGCTTTATCAAAGAAGTCTCATTTTCTTTCTGAATCCTGTTTATCAGTACAGAGAGTTAAAATCTTCTACAGTACAGTTACTCTATTTAATAGATACTTAAAAGGAAAACAACCAAAAGGTGACAATGCTGCTTAGATTGGTTAAAAATAAATGAAATTGTCACATGAAAACCAGGTAGTATTATCTCCTGAATTTCCTTTTCAAAGAGGTTCAGAAATAGACACCTGTGAATGGGACAGGGAATTGCAAATTACCTCGTTTAAGTATAATAGAATGACATTTCCAAAGTAATAAGTTACATCTGGTAAACAATAGTGGATGTTTACAATGGCTCTGAGGAAAGGAGCTTTAGGGCTTTTAAGTAATGTTGCTTTTTATAACCATAAGTAATGTGATAATTAAATAGTTTTTGCTTCTTTTACTTTTAAATATTATTCATAAGCTTCACCAGGGTATTTTTTCCTGGTAATTGCAGAGATAAATATGGATTTTTGCACTACAGATGAAAACATAATTGTGCGGAACCTTGTCAGACACCAAGACTCCTTCTCTTAGCACAATTAAGCAGTCTTGATTTTTTTCCCCCTTAAACACACCTTTTATTTTCTACAAATGTACGTGGATCGTGGGCTGGAGCTTGGCAAGTTCTTTGTCTACTTCTTTTAAGTTCTGTTTGCCCACCTGTATTGGAACGGAGGCCACAAGGCATAAAACAGTCTAGCCAGGCTGTGGGGACAAACCCTCCTTGGGAGAGAAGTCTGATCTATATTTTCTTGTGTAAAATGGCTCTCATGAGAGAGAATCATATCTTTTACCAAGGAACTTATTTCCTAATAAATGCAGTACCTACTTTGAAAACAGGATTTATGCTGATGCTGAATTCATTAGCTCAGGACCTGAGGGTACCCAGACACTCTGTTGAAGTTACCTGCTAGTTTCATCCTTATTTAAATTTGTTTGTTATGTTTAGACTCATTTGATTAATTTTCAAAATATCTAGCTTTAACTCACACCAGAAGCCCATTGACTTAGCCTTTTGCTCTGAGGGTTCCTAATTCCAGGAGCTAGAGTGGACTGGGGGCCCTCAGCAGAGGATGCCTAACTAGAAGAACCCATTCAGTGAGAATGGGGGCCTGCAGTCCTTAGGAGTTGCCCATCAGAGGAGAGAATTCCTGTGGGCTTTCCTCTAACATTTTCTATGTATTCTAATGGATGCTTTGCTTTTTTAAAGCTAAGAAGTATTGCATTCCTGCTGGAAAATACCAAGTATTTCATTAACTAATGCCTGATCAGCTTAAAGTAGGCATTCTTTTCTAGCAAAAAAGTATACATAATGAGGCTGATTCTAAAGAGCCTAACCTTTTTTCTCTTTCCAATCAGGGATTAGTCTAAGCAACTCCAAGGCCACACCTTTAGTATCACCTCTGGCTCAATGAGAAATATATTTTAAGAGTGGCCCCTCCATTGATGGAATAATCTTAAACTTTGATTATCTTCAAATCCTAAATTTTGATATAAAGCAAAAATGGGAAAAAAGTAAATCTCTATTTTTTGTTTCTACCGAATTAGTGTTTCCCTGACACATACGGTATTTTGATTATGGACTGCCATATTTTTTTTTTCCTCTGGAGCTTCCCATGTGGCTCAGTGGTAAAGAATCTTCCTGACAATGGAGGAGATGCAGGAGATGTGGGTTTGACCCCTGGGTCAGGAATATCCCTCGGAGGAAGAAATCACAACCCATTCCAATATTCTTGCCTGGAAAATCCCATGGACAGAGGAGCCTGGTAGGCTACCATCAGACACCACTGAGCATGCATGCATGCACTTTTTCTGTATTCTTTAAAAATATGTAGACATTGACTTTTAAAATGTGTATATTTATCATTAATTTTCAAGATAGTCACTTAATAATATGGGAACATTAAAATATACCTTTCTCTGAAGATATAACAACCCTTCTGTGTTTGTGGTAATTTTATGTTGAAATTTCTCTTCTATACTTTCTTCACTGTCTCCAGCAATGGAAGAACAATTTGTTCTCCAGTTTTGGCTACAATGGCAGTTATTATAAAAACAATCATGGAAGAAAAATGTATTGCTTTCTGCCCAGACATATCTCCTATTTTCAAAGAGAACACTGAATCGTAAACTATTAACTTATGCTTTCTCTAAGAATATTTTTAAGTGGTCTTGGGGATCCAAAAGATTTCATTGTTTTTGTCAACTCAATATTAGATGCAAGGCTATGAAGTCATTTATTCAATCAGCTCTGCAGAGCTGAATGTGCCATAGGGCTTGTTCTCATAAACATTTGCACATACACGTAACTCAGACCCAGCAAAGCAAGTAACAGTGTCTTCAGCCAGGTTTCTCACGCTAGAAAAAACAAAACCAAGCCTCGCAAACAAGGTAAGCTTGTCTTGTTAGATGCTCTTGCTAATTTTTTTTTTTTTCTTCTTCTGAAGCTCAGGTAGGGAGAGCAGACATTTTGAATTTGTTGCTTTTAATTCTTTAGAACATGAACTTTGCTTTCCCTAAACTTAAAATCTCCAACAGGTTTATTTATATTCTGTAGAACTAGGGTCTCCCAGGTGGCGCTAGTGGTAAAGAATTCACCTGCCAGTGCAGGAGACCAAGAGATGTGGGTTTGATCCCTGAGTTAGAAAGATCCCCTGGAGAAGGGAATGGATACCCACTCCAGTATTCCTGCCTGGAAAATTCCATGGACAGAGAAGCCTTGCAGGCTACAGTCCATGGGACCTCAAAGAGTTGGAGATGACTGAACACACACAAACACACAGGAAATTCTAGAGCCCAGTCAGAACTATTTCACACACAAGTTTACCTTCTTGGTAGATATCTTCTGGGATTACCAAGCAGTGGAGATT
This sequence comes from Oreotragus oreotragus, assembly GCA_006410675.1. Lineage (NCBI taxonomy): Eukaryota > Metazoa > Chordata > Mammalia > Artiodactyla > Bovidae > Oreotragus > Oreotragus oreotragus. The sequence goes on along the minus strand of SJYX01023282.1, from coordinate 644,232 downwards.
GCTTGATAAGTAGACTAGTAACTCTGGCTCATTTTTAGATATGACTATAAGAGGAGCATAAAGCTTGAGACCAATTCTTACTTATGCATTAGTCAGCAAAAATATGTTTTAAAAAAATCTTATCTTTTGAAGAATCTCTGAATTTCTCTTGCTACTACTTAGCACTATGCTTTTTCCTGATAAAGAAGTGACAAGAAGGACATTTACAAGGAACTCTCAGGAAATTTACTCTCCTCATCTGAAGTTAGTCCATGTCGTAGATAACACTTGCATTCATCTAAAACCTTTGTACAGGTATTATCAAATCTTGTATGGAATTTTTCCACTTTCGGCTATCTTTTGAACTTCTTCATATTTTTCTAGCCCTAAGTAAATCTGAGAACACATTTGGAAGTAAAGTGCTGCTCACAATGGTATACTATTGCATATTACCCACCTCTAAAAACATTCCATACAAATTTAAAACAGAAATGAAGCCTATTGCTGCCATGAAGCTAAAAATCTATTCAGAATCCCTAGGTGGCATAGAAAGCATTTAGACTTATTTCATTCACATGTCAGGTAAAGACTTTCATTTAGCAGTGAGATGAATGCTGAATAATGGATCTTTTGAATAATGTAATTAAGAATTCATTAAGGAGGACTTAAAAAAAAAAAAACCTGACTGAAAGCAGTATGTGTGTACTCCCTACACTGAATTTCCAAAATGTATCATAGGATTGATGACTGAAAAAAATATCAGCTGAAAATCCAATTAGAAAAATACTGGCATTTCATTTACAAAATACATTAAAATTCAATGAGGAGCAAATATATATTTGAATTTAACAGAAATTATGTTAAATTAGGATTAAAGATAATTTTTATTATTTTTAAATGTGCTCATAACAGAGAGATTTAACCAACACTGTTTTTGTGGGAAGATCTCTTAGCACTCATGTGAACCTTATAATATTGAAGAAATTCACTCAATTCTTGGATAGTTGCAAATAAGAAAAGACAAATTTCCTTTTTTATTCCTTGGTCTTTGTGAATTGAAATGATGAAAATTTTAAAACAGGCCCAAATGCAGTAACAGCAGATCAGAGATTTGCCTGTAACAAAAGCTCTAATATTGTTTATATTGCTCTTTGTGTTGCTATTATCTGTGCAAGAGGAAGGAGGTAAAGAATTTCAGTGCTTTCATTGATCAGCACCTACTAGTACTCATAATCCCATGTCCTTAGAGCCCCGCTTATGCCATGTTGCTTGCGCACCACAGAGAGGAGCCGCTGCTGAAGCAGCAGGTGTTTGTGGATATTCGAGTTCAGGAGTTGAGGACTTAGGACAGTCTTCCCAGAGGCAGTGACAGAACTTTACCATTTGTCCTGAGCACTGTGAACATTTTTTTGAAGCTTCAGAAACACCTTCTCGTAGGATATGCAGTCATCTGTTTTTGTCCTGGGTAAAGGACTGTATTCAGTAAATAGCTCTTGTGTTTTTTGCCTTGGCATGTTACAAGCCCTATCCATAGCATAAAAGTTACAATTTTGTCATCAGTTTTTTCTTCCCAACTATATGAAGGGAAAATGTCAAGAAGTTGATGGAATAGAATGAATTTATTTTCTTTTGTTTTCAGACAGATTGAATTATATTGGATTAATTAGAGATCAAATTGAGTTAGTGTATAACCTAAATTTTGTCTTTTGGCTTGTTGAGACTAGTAAAAGCAAATAATAAATCAATTAGAGTCTCTTCTGAGTCTTATGCAGCCATGTAGAACTGACTTGTACAATGAGCTGGGTTTCCTATTCTCTTGAGAATTCTGACCCAGGAGAGCTAGACTGTTTAATGTATAGTTATGAGAAGATAATGACCCACCCTGAAAGACCCACCCTAAAAATAAAAAAATGGAAAAAAGCTCACCTCTCCAGATGGAATTATTCATCCAGATGGCACATTGGAAGCTTTTATGCTGACTGCCTTCTTTAAGCTTTCATTTTTATTTTGAAGATCATATCTTTCTTTAAAGATTTCTTCTTAGTTAATTGGAAACAGTACAGTAAAACCTAATGGAATGGACACAGGATAAAGGATCACAAATGTTAAGGTCTAATCCTTACTCTGTCAGTGACTACTGCTTTGTGTTTCAGCCACATTACATTGCCACTCTGTCTCTATTTTGTTTTATGCAAGATGTAGAGTTTCTACTTTCATATTTGGAGTATGTTAGCAAGCACAGGAAGGGAAGATGAGAATTGTTGCCTTTTCTGACAATAATATTGCTTATAAGAGAAATAGATGTGTATATCCTTTAACTGTGCATACATTAGAGAGATCCAAGACTTCATAAACATACTTGTTAGCATCCAGGAACCAGAACGATTTAATCAAATCTAAACTTAGGACATAACTGATGGATAAATCCATTGTAGGAAGTGACTAGAGTTGAACTAAGTTGATGCAATAAATTTTCCAGGAGGGAAGGTATATTTTAGGTAAGCTTTAAAAAAATTAAGATTAGTCAACCGTGTTTTGAAGCTAAAACGACCTTTAGATTTTCTTTTAAAGAATAGTTTCCATGGAAAGCACACCTTAATGTGAGTCCCCCGGTGATCCATACCCTTGTATAATCCCCTCCTCTTGAGTGCAGGTGGAACCTGTAACTTGAGTATGGCAAAGATGATGGGGTGTCACTCTTGTGATTATGTTTTGTTAAGTAAGACTTTGCCTTTATAGACTAGAGCTGGAGAGATTCTCCTCTGGCTGTGAAGAAGCAAACAGCTATTTGTGTACTATCTACGGAGAGGGCTACATGGCAGGAAGGCTTCTGAATGAACTTGGAAGAATTCTTCTCTAATTGAGGTTCCAAATGAGGAAACAGCTAAACCATGGCAGTACTCATGACCTATAGTAACTTTGTGACAGTAAATGTGTGTGGTTTTAAGCTGTTAAATTTGTAGTAATCTATTACTTAGAAAAAGAAAATTAACACAGTTGAATCAGTTCTGATCCAAGAATGCTATCAGTAAAAATAATTTTACCTTGCACTCCAATATATTTACTTTCATTTATAAATTGTATATACTACTGCTACTGTAAAGCCATAGATTATCACTGAAGCTCAGTTTCTTTCTTATTTTATTACCAAAAGTAAAAATACATAGTGTTTGTAACATTTTCCTCTTATATACTCTACCTATACCACATGCAGGAGTTCTGCACATGCATTAGAGATTCATCACTTTCATCTGGGATTTCTAAGTTTGTGTATCAGTACTAGTACAAAATAAGTTTAGTTTTACTTCAAAAAAAATTTTAACATAGTGTTTAATTTCCAGAATGTTTAAACAGCTCATACAACTGAATAACAAGAACAGCCAAAAAAATAAACTAAAAATGGTTTGAAAACCTAAATGTAAAACATAACACCGTAAGAATGGTGCCTCCTAGAAGGAAACATAGGCAAAACATTTTCAGACATAAATTGTGGCAGTGTTTTTTTAGATCATTTTCCCAGGGCAAAAGAAATAGAAGCAAAAACAAACAAATAGGATCTAAAGAAACTTAAAAACATCCAAGGAAACCCTCAATAAAATGAAAAGACACCTACAGAATGAGAGAAAATACTTGCAAATGATGAGGCTGACAAGGAGTTAATTTCCAAAATATACAAACAGCTCATATCTAAAAAACAATCCCCCCCCCCCAAAAAAAAGGCAAAAAACTAAACAGACATTTCTCCAAAGAAGACATGCAGATGACCAAGAGGCATATGAAAAGATGCTCAACATCACTAATTATTAGAGAAATGCAAATCAAAACTACAGTGAGGTACCACCTCATACCAGTTAGAATGGCCATTATTAAAAAGTCTACAAATAACAAATGCTAGAAAGAGGATATGGAGAAAAAGGGAACCCTCTTATACTAAAGGTGAGAACATAAACTGGTATGGCCAGTATGAAAACCAGTATGGAGTTTCCTTTAGAAACTAAAAATAAAATTGCTATTTCTATGAGGCAGCAATCACAGTCATGAGCATAATGTCTGGAAAAGACGAAAACTCTAATGTGAAAAGATACGTGCACCCCAGTGTTCACTAGCACCATTTACAATAACCAAGACTAGGAAGCAACCTAAGTGCCCATCAACAGATGAATGGATATAGATGTGGGATATATATATATAATGGAATATTATTCAGCCATAAACAAGAATGTGATATTGACAGTGCAGCAGCATGAATGTACCTAGCTCATACTGAGTGAATTAACTCAGAAAGAGAAAGACATACCATATGATGTCACTTACATGTGGAATCTAAAATGTGATACAGATGAATTTATTTACAAAACAAGCAAACTCACAGGCAAAGATAACAAATTTATGGTTACCAAAGGGGAAATCAGGAGTTTGGGATTATCAGATACAAACTACTATATATAAAAAATAGATAAACAACAAGTCCCTACTGTATAACACAGTGACTATACTCAATAGTCTATTATTGTGAACCATAATGGAATAGAATATGGAAAAGAGAATATATTCATATATATTCATATATATATACATAACAACATTGTAAATCAACGGTACTTCAATAAAAAAATTCCTTACATTTGAAAACTTACATATTGTTAGTATTTCTACAAAGTACTAGAAGTCCATCTGCTGCTGACCTTGATGGATCCCACTAAACAGTCGTGTAGATAAGGGAAGAAGGGGACGCTGAGGAAGGGGGCAGGACTGAAGACAAAACTGCCATGGCTCTGAACACATAACTTTGTTCAAGTCAGCTCCAGGGAATCTGAAGTTGGCTTGTTCAGATGATAGCAACCTATGCTTGGTAGATACTATCTATATCTATCTATATAAGGGATGCATAGGATATTCTTTTATTTATCAGTCATAGTGTTTTCTAGACCTTTGATTCCGTCATACTCTGATCTGTTTTTTATTCAGAGTTTTGAAAGGGGAGTCAGGTTGGCCACAGAGTTAGGAAGGGGGAGACACCATATATATATTTTGGAAAATGGCTGGTAGAGGTCTCAATTTACTAAAATTTGGGGGACAGTCACATCAATTATTCTCTACTATGCCAAATACCAAGTAGAATGTGACTGTTGACAGATTTCATCTCCTGTTAACCTTTGAGTAGTTTGAAGTTGAGAAACCTCTGAAAATAAAAAGATATTTGTCATGTATTCAGTAATTGCTGCTGCTGCTAAGTCACTTCAGTCGTGTCTGACTCTGTGTGACCCCATAGACGGCAGCCCACCAGGCTCCCCCATCCCTGGGATTCTCCAGGCAAGAACACTGGAGTGGGTTGCCATTTCCTTCTCCAATGCATGAAAGAGAAAAGTGAAAGTGAAGTCGCTCAGTCTGTCCGACTGTCAGCGACCCCATGGACTGCAGCCCACCAGGCTACTCCGTCCATTGGATTTCCAGGCAAGAGTACTGGGGTGGGGTTATCAAATGCTGTGATACAAAGTTGACCTTGATTATGTCTTTCAAGGTCCCTGATCAGTAAGTAAGAGTGGGTTCATATACTCACTCTATCCCTTGGTATGACCTTACTTCAAGCTGCTAAATCATTCCTTCATTCATTTAACAAATCCATGTTCTATAAGCCACCCATTCTTCTAAGCACTGAGAATTCAATAGTGATCAAAGGCTAAATTCCTCATGAGTTTCTTGTGGGGGACCAGATGATAAAATAAACAGATAGTAAACAAACAAATATATGAAATGTTAGGTGGCGGTAAGTATTCTTCAGAAAAGTAAATCAAACGATTTGGATAGAGGAAAAGAGTAAGAGGGTGCTTGCTGTCTCTGCAGATTGGTCAGGAAAAGCCTTTCTGAGGGAAGATGTCCTTTGAGAGGAGACTGAATGGAGGAATAGGAAGAAACATGCGTATATCTGGGGGAAGACAACTCAGGGAGGGAGATGGAAAAAGGCTTATGGAGGGAGCTTGCCTGGCATGTTCCAAGGAGAGAAAGGAAGACAGTCTGGCTAGAAAGGGATGAGCCTGAGAGAGACTGGGAAGAGGTAAACCCAGAGGAACCAGGGTGGAGATGGGGAGACCATTTTAGAGACTGTTGCAATAGTACTGGTGAGAGGATAGTAGCTTTGACGATTGCAATAAGAAGTGGTAAGATTCTGGGTGTATTTGGAAGGTGCAGCTTGATGGATTAGAGTAACATGTAAGACAAAGTGAAGAATGACTATTTTGGCAAGTGGATGAATAGAGTTGCCATTTACTAAAGTGGAGTAAACTGGGGCTAGAGCAAATGTAAAGAACACATAAATAATTCTGTTCTTACCATGAAAACTTTTGACATGTTATCAGATATTCAAAGGGAGATACTGAGTGAGCAGTTCTAACACACCGAGTTGAGAGTAGTGGTTGGGCTGTTGTCAGTGTTTAGTAGTATTTAAAGATACAGTATCAGGTTGATGGTCACCAGGTGTATGCTAATCTCGCCCATCTTCTCCCTAGTCTCATTTACTTGCTGATATCTTGATTCTATTTTGAGTCTGTATTAATATTTTCAATTTTAATAAAAGTTCAGGAGATTTGTTAATAGAAAATAATCTAAGTATTAGCCCCAGTAACTTAGCAAAAGTAATATATCACTTACTCTTCATCTTACATTTTACTCTGGAAGGTTGATTTAACTTAAAAATATTTAACTTATAGACCAAGATTATAAATATTATCAATAAAATAGATGTATTCATGTATAATAATTTTTGGCTTATTTCTGATCTTCAGTTCTAGCCTATGATGGATTGTTTCCTTTTCTTGTATTTTCAATATTCCCTTTGCTTGTTTTTCTAATGCTTCTTATTTTTGCTTGTGCTTCTTTATTTACATTATATAATACTTCACTTTGCATTTTCTCTTCAACTTTCTTTAGAGTTCTAACCAATCCTCACTTAAGCTTTCAAATATTTTCATGCCCTTAAGACTTCCTTCTCTGTCTTCAGTTCAGTTTTGTCTCTTAGCAACTGGTGGCGTTTAGCATGGAGAAGGGCAGGACAAAGTTGTGATTTAAATCCTCTCAACTCACTCCACAAGCATTTGTGGAATAAGGCTCTTAGTATTAATACAGTGTGAGTTTAAGATAGTGCTTGCTTCAGTAGCACATGAATTAAAATTGGAACCATAGAGAGATTAGCAAGGTGACATACAAATTTGTGAAGCGTTCCATATTTAAAAATAATAAGTTTAGGATAGAGATCATTAACTCACTGTCTTATTGAATACTCAAGTCTCATTGGGAAATATAATGTTTCCAGATTTTGAAAGGAGAAGGCAATGGCAACCCACTCCAATATTCTTGCCTGGAAAATCCCATGGACAGAGGAGCCTGGTGGGCTGCAGTCCATGGGGTTGCAAAGAGTCGGACACGACTGAGAGACTTCACTTTCACTTTTCACTTTCATGCATGGGAGAAGGAACTGGCAACTCACTCCAGCGTTCTAGCCTGGAGAATCCCAGGGACGGGGGAGCCTGTGGGCTGCCATCTATGGGGCTGCACAGAGTTAGACATGACTGAAGCGACTTAGCAGCAGCAGCAGCAACAGCATATTTTAAAAAAATAGAAGAAAACTGCACAACAATATAGAAATAATGATAAAATTTTAGCGTAAAAATTGTACATACCAATGTTGAAGTACAATTGAGTACTTGAGTATTGTACTGGGATATTATTTATCTCACAAAGATTTACATTATCAATATATTTCCCATTACCTTAATTTATGGAAAGCCATTGTCAACTGAAAAAAAAAATGCACAGCCTAAAAGTTGAGAGCAAATGTTTTTTTCAGGGACCTTATTGAGGATGATAGCCCGAGATGGTAGCCTCTCAAGTAGCTCTGAGTTACTGTTCTAATATGATAAATGAGGAACCAAGACATGTAGTTATCTGTGCTGGAAAAACAAAACAAAACAAAACAAAAAACTCTCAAAAAATCACAACTGTAGTCAGACATCAAAAGATTACTGCTAATCACAAAAACCATATCTCATGTTAATGATTTTAGTGCTTTTTTATGTATGTGAAGATATAAGTCTGGGCTCATTGATATCATTCCTTAGATGTTAATCTTAAATCCCTAGGGCCAGGACCCTGTTTTCTCCATCCTAAATTCCCTCAGGGTACACTGTTGGGGTGTCTGCAATGGCCCATGACTTTATGACAACAACATCCTTTGTTTACTGAAATGGAAGGGGACATATCTTATCTCCAGTGTAAAGGTATGTCATGCAAAACATTTAACAACAGGTGAAGCAGAGTTGCTGACCAATCAAATTGGGTGTCATTTGTGTAATCAAATTGAAACTATCATGAGATACCACTATGCATCTATTAGAATACCACTTTTTAAAGTGCTGTTGAAGATGTGAAACAACTGAAATTCTCATACATTACTGGTACAAATGCAGAATTCTGCAGCTACTATAGAAAGTGGATTGGCAAAATTTGTAGTGGCTTTATTCATAATTGGCCCAAAATGTAAAAACCAAAATGCTCTTCAACTTAGACAAACTCTGGTGCATTCATACAATGAAATACCATAAAGTAAAAATAAAAGAACACTAACTACTGGTATATATAATCAATGGATGAATCTGAATGCATTATGCTTAGTGAAAGAAAATAAATTTATAATATGTAATGGTTCTCTTTTGACATTCTGAGATGGTAGAACCATAGGCACAAAAACCAAATCAGCATTGCCAAGGACTTTGGGCATTGTGAGAGATGGGCCACAAATAGCAATGAGAAAATTTGGGGGTGATGACACAGTTTGTATTTTGATTTTGATGGTTATATGACTACGTGTTTATAGTCATATATAGTTTTATACGTTTGTCAAAAGTCCTAGAACTATATACTAAAAAAAGATAAATTTTACTATATATTAAATTATACCTCAATAAGCTTGGTTTTAACAAATAGAAGAAAAAAAGAAAAGTCTATTTTTTGAATATGATAATCCAGTGTTTTGGAACTGAGTTTGATTTGAATAGTCTATCAGGTGAGAATAATACTTCATGTATACTATAATTAATTGTTTTATTTTTATCATAAAAATGTTTTTTCATTGATCAAGTATGTAGTTTTAGGAGAAATTCAGCTACAGTAGGGAGGAAAGAAAGGATACCTACCTATATATAATATTCCTGAAAATAAAAGGATTTAAGATTGAGCAGTGCTAAAAGCTGTAATACATAGTGGGTATCTCCCTCATGTAAAGTGTTTCTTGATTATTTTACAACAACCCTTTAAGACCTATTATTATCATCTCCAGTTTACTGATGTGAGAACAGCTTCAAAGAACCAGCCAGGATTCAAACACAGTTTTTTTTTTTTTTTTCACTCCACAGTTTATGTTCTCTCTCTGACATTATCCTGTCTTCTAGATCATTCCCACAAGTGTTTTCACAAAGATAGAATGGACTAAATCTGAATTATTTTATATTTCAGATAGAGTTATTAAATAGTGAGTTCCCTCTCTCAGAAGCTGAGGCTGCTTTGTAAATTATTGAGGATTTTTCCAGCCATTGAAGGCATACGCAGTTTGATTCTGAATTAAGCCGTCACTAATTGCCCTTTGGACTTATGCTTAGGATACTTTCGTGGGGTATGGTCTTTGTTGGTTCTTCCAGGTCTCTTCCAAGATGTTCATATTTAGAAGGTGGAGAAAAGTTATTGTGCAACCCAGGATAATGATATAATTATTCAGATATATCTCTTACACACTGAGTCCTTGGAAGACTGTATTCCCTTAAAGTATCTATATATTCTTTAAAGATGAGAGTTATCTTTATCATTTCAGAGATATATCATAACATCAACTCCAAAACCCTTCACCTTGGTGATATTCAATAAACATATTTTGAAGGAATAAAAGATTGAATGAAAGTGGCAGTAAGGAATATTGTAAGAATCTTTGGAGTTGGATAGAGACTTGTATCTGAATTCTAGCTATTCCATTTACTATTTGGGTGACTTTTGGTTAATTATTTAACCTTGTCAAGACTCACTTTTCTCTACTATAAAATGAAGATGATAATTTTTTGATTCTTTTGTGAGAATTAAAAATGAGAAAAAGTATGGGTTATGTTTAGCACAGTTGTGAACATAGTAAGTGTTCCAGGTGCAGTGTTTATTAATGATATTTGTAAAATCCTCTTATTCTATATGACATCATTAATAATTCAAGTTATAATTTAATAATAATATTTCAGTACTTCCCCTAAATAAATTTAATTTATTCTTTAAACTTTCCTAGTTCATGACACTTATGTATTATTTAGAGTATGATTCAATGAGTAGTTATGTATTATTTAGAGTATGATTCAATGAGTAGAATGATTTAGTCCAGTTTTCAAGTTTTCATTGAATCAAAGTGGCTCTGGGCTTTTCATACATCTCCATGTCCACATCTACTGTCATCACATTTATATAGTGGGAGTAATTAAAAAAAGATTATTTTGATATAAAATTGTATTTGTTGTTTAGTCACTGAGTCAGATCCAGCTCTTTGTGACCCCATAGATTGCAGCATGCCAGGGTCCTCCATCCTCCTGGAGGAAGACATGTCTCCTGGAGGTTGCTGAAATTCATGTCCATTGAGTTGGTGATGTTATCTAACCACATTATCCTCTGCTGCCCCCTTCCTTCTCCTTTTGCCTTCAGTCTTTCCCAGCATCAAAGTCTTTTCCCATGAGTCAACTCTTCTCATCAGGCGGTCAAGGTATTAGAACTCCAGCATCAGTCCTTCTTGTGAATATTCATGGTTGATTTCCTTTAGAAGTCACTGGTTTTGGCACTGAGCCAAAATTGTACTGGACCCCCAAAAAATAATAGAAGATTTATTCTAAGTTATTTGTATAGTTAATGATTGGTGGCTTCAAGTGTGCCTTGAGCATAAACTGAATCAACCTCTGGGTTCGTGACTGTTAAATTAGCAGTGAGGTGAGTGTCTAAAAGGAATCAATTTTCTAAATAGCCTGAAGAGCCTCTTAGTGTAGAACTTATTCCCCAGGAAGAGAAAGCTAGTTAGCAAGCTTTTGCTAGACACAGGCCTTTTATCCAAAAGGAGAGCCTCTGAATAAACATAGTAAACCTCTTTTGAATTTGCTTTAAGTTTAATCGTAAAGTCTGAGTCCTTCAGAGGAAACAGGGATGGAAATAGAGTGGCTGTAATTAACAATGGAAATAATTATTTCATGTGGAGTGAAAGCACCACCAAACTTCATTGCATTGAAGACTTGAGACATTTCAATTTTATTCTGTATCCTCAAAATTTTTAGGAAATCAGCAGTTACCTGTTAGCCTTTGGCTGACCATACAAATTGTGACTTTGGTGTGCTGGTTTTGATCTTTCTTTCAACCAGTGAATGTTTTCCTGGTTATCAGAGTGATTTCTATAACACTTCCATGGAATGAAAAGTAAGTTAGCTCATAAAAATTGTGACTTTGGCAGGTTTGCACTTCAACCAACTCTGCTAAGTGATCATAACCAGGGCAGCAACCAAGCCAGTATAATAATGACAATGCTTCAGAGCTGTGTTCAGAAATTGTAGTTGGATGTCCATTCAGTCTGTACAGAAGAGGCAAGGAGACAAAATATTGGTGAAAAAAGCCTAAAGCAAGCAATTAGTAGCAGGGGAAAGCAATGGCACATTTAGATTATTACACTTCACTTTGTATTGGTATCAGCTTCTGAATATTTCAGCAGCATTCATTTACATACCCACTGAGGATTGCTGAGCAGAAATTACCCTTTGTTCTCAGGCATAGAATTCAGCAGGGTTACAAGTTATATCTAGACTTTGGCCCCTTCAAATAGAAAGAGCTTTGTGATGATACGTTGAATGATATGTAATCTGCACTTTTGTTAAGTAAAACCACAGGATTTTCCTGCAGAATCATTTGTAAGTGTCCACATCATAAGAATTGAAAATCTGTCTATTGTGAATTTGTTCTTAGATGAGAATATTTTAAAAGTAGTTCTGAAATGTAATTTGTGGCACCTCCATTTTCATTCTTGTCACACTCATCCTTCCCAAGTCCTTTTGCAGTTCTGCCACCCAAGCTCAGAGTGTCCTTTCCAGCATCACACAGTTTCTAGTTGAGAAGCAGCAACCCAGGCCTGTCTGAGTCTACCACACCATCTCACTCCCCAGGCCTGCTCAGACAGTAGTTTGCCAAGGGTTATCTGCTGCAGTCCAGGTGTCTGAGGAAGGTTGTTCTTGGGTGACTAAATGAATGTTAAATGCAAAGTGTGTGATCTGCTACTAAGAGCTATCTAGACTGTGCACATAGTTATTTGGATAGAAAAAAAAAAAAGAAAGCAAGTATTAAACATCATAGACTGATACTAAATAAAATTGAGTTGACAAAGAATGGAAATACTGAATAGAGAGGGAAAAATATTTCTCCAAAGAACCTTCTAAATCACTAGAGTGTCTTTTTCAAGCGATATTCTTATCTGTTTCCACCCTTGCTCTGCAGTCTCCTCAAAGACCCTCTGCCAGGCAATTTCAGATGTATTATAAACATACTCTTGTGAACAAGAGCGATAATTCTCCTCGATGTGGGGCCCTGCTGCTGCTGACAATCAACCCCAGGTAGCCTTTTACTTACCAATTGCTGTTGGCTCCAAAATAAGTTTTGAAAAAAGTGAATCAGAGCTTAGGATCCAAATGATAAGTAAAATGAAGGAATGCTTGTATTTGTATTTTCACAGCTTGTGTTTCTGAGATGGTCAAAAGTCACTGAGCTGACCCACCCACAAGAGCCCTCATCATTGCATTCATCTATTAACAACCATTTCTGTGTGAGTTCAGGCTCCTGACCTTTTCTTTAGAGTCATGTTTGAAGATTAGCCTTGTAGTCAGGCTAATAGCAATTCCTCCAAAATAAACCACAACCTATATTTCCGTGTTATTCTGTTTTAACGTTTTGGCTAGTTTATTAAAGTTTTGACATCTAGAAACAGAGCATACATTGAATATCATATTGGAAGCACCTATTAAAATGAACACTGTAGGGGCATTATGATTTTTTTAGAGTTGATGTGAGTGGAAAAGATTTTCCCCTGCATGAAGGGTTTTATGGTCATTGACAGTTGGGTGGTCACTAGTATTCAAGGATGGTAAAGATGTTAGTGTGACACCAGAATTAAGCTTTTTTTAAAAATTAAAAACTTCTAGTGTCGGGACAGGATAGCTAGAGTTTACTTAAGACATTTAGGTGACTCTTGGAATGGACTAGACTCTGGACTTTGCTGGGCACTCCCTACCTTTTAGAAATTTTCTTTCTTTTTTTTTGGTGAAAAAGGTGAAATCCTAGAGAACTGCATGCAGTACAGATTAGTCAGGATAGCCAGTGAGTTGAATGTGTAGCAGAGAACTCATAGAAAGAAGCTGTTTTGGCTTGGGTGGTAAGGAATTCTTCACGGAGGGGTGGCATAAAATAGAACTTAGATTTCACTGAATAGAGATTTTCATTTTAAAATAATTAACAAACAGTTCTATTGTATGTGCCCAGAATTACAGAAGCATACCAAGATGTGCTTGTGGAGTCAGTTCAGTGAACATTTCAAAGTAAATTGTTGTTTGTGAGTCTTGAAAGGTTGGTAGGCCTTCATTTCAGTAAGTGGGCAAGAATGTAAAACCATTTTAAGCCACCTGGACATCAAATATAACAGAGAGAGTTCATGAACTAAACATATGTCCAGGAGAATTTTAGATATAAGGTAATCCATTTACTGGATGGTGGTGGAGGTGGTGGGATGGAGGGGTGGGGGGAGGAATGTTAAAATTGCCTCCTTCTTGCATAGGATTTCTTTGAAGGTGGTTTTGTAAGTGCCCACTCCCCTAGGACCACATTTCTCTGGAATATAAGCATTCATAGCCTTTGGGAGGAACATTTACATTGGTTACAAATCTAAAGTTGAATATCCATTTCCCTTTTGATTGATTACTTGTGCTAGTAGGTAGTAAATGTGGGGAATAGTCACCTCCATAGAGACTTTTATTTTGGTTTGAAATACAATCTGAGCTTTTCTGTAGGAGACTGAATGAACTAGAAATCACATCCTTCTAGAGGCCACTGTTAACATGAGTCTGTGTATGTGGAGCTCCTGCTGACTGACAGCAGTTGGAGAATAACTACGTAGAGGGGAAAAGTCAGTTTGTATTAAAGTTTAAATGGATATAATATGTGAAGTAAGCCCACAGAACTTCCAAACACATTTTCAAAGATCAAAACAAACCATAACTAGCTAGATTTGAATGTATGGAGCATTTGGAATATATGTTTTTATACTAACCAACAACCCCCAAGTCTATGTGCTTATATAAATATGTCCATATAAAGAAGCATGATACTTATCCTTGTTATTATATATTAAGGTGAGACAAACATCTTTTTGCTGTTGACTGTCAAAGTGTTTTATTGAAAACTTGTACTTTCCTAAAGAAAACAAGGTCAGTGCTGGGGTAAATTTCTGGCAGATTATTTAAACTTCTGGGAGGGTGAATGCCATTTAGAAATAATGTGGTTTTTATTAAATAAATCTGTCTAATAATATTAAGGTGCTATTTCAATGTTAAGAACAGACAAAGCCAATCGAAGGTACCAAGAGATGAAGGCAGAAGGTTGGGGTCAGGGCGAGGGGGAATTGAGTACTGGTTAGGACCGACGCTGAAAACAAGAAAAAATGAAAAAGTAAATTTCCTTTTATTTCTATTTTGGGGGATGTTTTATTTTTGTTTAAATTCCCTTTGCTTTACTGAATTTTCAACAAAGTGAGATATGAAATTCAAGTATACAGTATACTTCTACTGTGGAGTTATAATGATACATTTTCTTTAGACAGATACAAAAATAAGGTCTATAGTTTTCAGTAATTCAGTGAAGATTGAGAATAAAGGTTATAAAACGTAAAAACAAGGAATATTGTTATTATGATTCAGTATGTCATGAACGTAGACTTCAAAATGTTAAAGTAATTTTACATCTGTGTTTCCTTAAACTATCTTAAGCTAGTGAATACACTATTACCTTCTTAATTGATCAAAAATTCACAAGCCTAGAGAATCCCACTAAAGTAGTCTAGAATTTTTGTGTATTTACTTTACTTGATAAAATTATTTATCCCAAGAGAAAACATTTAAAATCTTTTTAATATTACCCTCATAGTACCTTTTTATCTTCATTAACTCTAAATTAATGTTTCATAATTTAGCATTAAACACAGAATTAATATTATTATTTTATATAAAAAATGTTTTGTGTATGTTTAATAGAAACCAAAATTCTATCAAATTTTGAGAGCCTTGTAAACTAAAACTACATGAGATTGATATGTACATCTCAAAATGCATTGAAGTCTTAACAGGAAGCTACAATTGTACCTTTTGGATATTTGTCATCAATATGGTTTTGTTGGCCAGAGGAAATGTGTTTTGAGATGAATTAGATACAAAGCCCCAGGATGTCTAGTGAGACAAAAATCTCATAAAAACTAAGGAAAATAATAAGATAAAGAGAACTGTACCCCTGGCAAACCATAGTAGATTCACAACGTGTTATGGGATAATGGTATAATACATACAGGGGGGTTAACATTGAAAAATTGATCTTGGAGGAAGGAAGAAAGGAAGGAAGGAAAAAAGAGAAGAAAGGAAGAAAAATGAATCGATTGAGGTAGAATTACTTGCATTGAAGACTCAGTTTCTAAAAGTCTTGGAAAACACCTTGGTTTTCCAAGGAAGGCAAAGTGTGATTTGACCTTGGACAGATTCATCGATACTTCCCCATATAAGTGCAACTTGATTTTCATTGCTTCATGTATTTCCATTTTATTTCTATACTTTTCTTAACCATTCTTCACAGCACATCACTTATGAGCTAAAAAGAGAAATACTATTTTATTTTCTTCTTTTAAATCCTGATATAATTTTTTTTCTTTTTGTAACATAGCGTCCCTCCACCCCGACTGACAGGGTCAGTGCACCGCTTTACAGGTAGCTCACAGTTCTTTGGGTCTTTGCAACATGTTAGACACCCCACCCCAGTGCTCTTGCCTGGAAAATCCCATGGACGGAGGAGCCTGGTGTGCTGCAGTCCATGGGGTCGCTAACAGTCGGACAGACTGAGCGACTTCCCTTTCACTTTTCTCTTTCATGCACTGGAGAAGGAAACGGCAACCCACTCCAGTATTCTTGCCTGGAGCATCCCGGGGATGGGGGAGCCTGGTGGGCTGCCGTCTATGGGGTCACACAGAGTTGGACACGACTGAAGTGACTTAGCAGCAGCAGCAGCAGACATGTTTTGCAATAATGTTTTACATTAGAGTGTTTAGAATATTTTTTAAAGTTACATTGTTTATTAGTTAATTTTTATTTGCACTTGTAGATGACAATGAAAGAAACTAAAAAATTTTAGCCTATGTTAGTTAATCCTTTCTTAATCTACTACTTCATTTCTTTTATATTCTTAATATCTTTTCCTTAAAAAAGAAAAACAAAAAACAAACAAACAAAACTTCGCTCTTACATGCTTTCTTTCTTAAAAAATGGAATCACAGTTCTCAGGTAGTTTGGATTTCTCTTTCTAATTAACCCCAGTTTCTTCTTCACTCTTCCTCCACTTTATAGTCAATCAACAAGAATTCTCTCATTTTATCAGTAGTCTCAGATCTGTCTTGTTCTTTGCTTTTTCATGGTCACTGCCCTAGAAGAAACCATCATTAAGTCTCCAGTGGTTTCTTGAAATGTTTTCTAGAGAGTCTTTACAAGAAAAGACTCCTCAGAAAAACTGGTCAGTGAATTAAGTTTGAGAATTTGCTATTGAATTATTCATTGCATCACTGTGTATCCTCTATTCCAGTGATTTCTAAACATAAAATAAATTGATAGTAAAGATTTTTATCCAACCAGTCCATTCTAAAGTAGATCAGCCCTGGGTATTCTTTGGAAGGAATGATGCTAAAGCTGAAACTCCAGTACTTTGGCCACCTCATGTGAAGAGATGACTCACTGGAAAAGACTCTGATGCTGGGAGGGCTTGGGGGCAGAAGGAAAATGGGATGAGAGAGGATGAGATGGCTGGATGGCATCACCGACTCGATGGATGTGAGTTTGAGTGAACTCCAGAAGTTGGTGATGGACAGGGAGGCCTGGCGCGCTGCAATTCATGGGGTTGCAAAGGGTCGGGGACGACTGAGCAATTGAACTGAACTGAAAGATTTTTAATGCAATTTGGTCTATCTATGAATATGGATTTTATGCACATATCTGTATCAATAAATGTATTAGCTCTGAAAAACCTTTCATGAAATAATATTTTATCCAAGATGAGCACTGATTTTTTTTTCTATTTTAATTTTCTCCGTTCACATCCTATATAGAGTCAGTCTTCATTATTGGTAGGTTCTGTATTTGCAGATTTGCCTAAACCATAAAGTTTGTTTGTTCAGACCAAATTCAACACTCATAATCCTGGTTTGAGTTACCAGATAGGTACATACCACACATACCAGCTGAGGTCAAACATGGTGAGATGCACTGCTTTCTTGTTTTAATTATCAAACTGTAAAAGTTTTTAATGCTTTTCTTTGGTCATTTTGCTATTTTAAATGGACTCCAGTATAATGTTGAAGCACTGTCTAGTGCTTCTAAGCACAAGAAGGTTGTGCTGTGCCTTACTGAGAAAATATGTGTGTTAGATAAACTTAGTTCAGGCATGAGTTATAGTTCTGTTGGCCATGAGTTCAATGCTAGTGAATCGACAATATATAGTAAATAAAGTGTCTTTTTAACAGAAACAAACAAAATAAGGTTATGTATTGATAGGTTTATAAAAATGTGGTCAGACAGGTACTTAATACTGTATTTTTCAGGGGCAGTGAATCAGTATTTGCTAATCTAGTGTTTATAGGGACTATATAGAATATAATTACTTTAAATAACAAAAACTAACTATTGCATTTCAAATTTTGGTCAGAATCCAGTGACATTATTTCATGGGCTCAAAATATTGCCTTCCATGAATCATTTTTCTCAAAGTCTGCTACTAAGAAAAATTTTGTTTTTCAGGGACAAGTCATAACCATGTTTTCTTTTCTCTGAGAGATTTGTAACTTGCTGCTTTGTATTTTTTACCTTGCCTGCCAGGAAACTTAATGCAGGTTTTATGCTCAATTACAGCAAAGTATTAATCCTTGATGTTGAAATGCTTGCTTTCCTGTTTTTAGACCTGATTTCCTCCTTTTATTTCTACTGTATTATTTTTGTTTGATTTATTCTTTTTGTGAAAGAGTCTTGAAACCTCTTGAGAAAAAGATAGAAATGAATAAAAGAATTAAATAGGTAAATAATTGAAACAAGTAATCTTGAAAAAAGATATAGAGATAAGAGGCTATCTTTTTAGTAGAGACTTTAAAATATAACATGATTGTCAAATGCTTTGATAGTATGTGTTCTCCTTATTAAGTTGATTTTTTAAATATGTTGTATGTTATCTTAAAAATGTTCTTTGTAAAGATGAATTGGAAAGGTTTTCTAAAGTGTCAGAATAATTAAGTAAAGCTTAATAACTTATGATAACAGTTAAAGAAAATTACAAAATGTATATTAACATGCTCCCTTTTAAGATCACCTATCACTTCATTATTGTGTGAATAGTCACCAATATAGATGATATGAAAAATTCTTGTTCTTCTTTTAGCAATAGCAAAGCAGATGTAGTATGGACAATTAAATCATGAATAGTAAACTTTTGTGTGTTAGTCACTCAGTCATGTCTGACTCTTTGCAACCCCATGAACTGAAGCCCATCAGGCTCCAACGTCCAAGGAATTCTCTAGGCAAGAATATTGCAGTGGGTAGTCATTCCCTTCTCCAGGGGATCTTCCCGACCCAGGGATTGAATCCGGGTCTCCTGCATTGCAGGGGAAATCTTTACTGTCTGAGGCACCAGGTAAGACCTCTCAATTTTTGGATGCTATAAAAATTCAGATGTTGTTGGGGAGAAAACTGAGGCACACTGCACCCCCCCACCCAGGTCTCTATTTGCCATTCCAAAGTCTAGTGTGCCTGTTCCTGCTCTCCACCCCCAGTAGAATGAGCTGCATACAGGCAGCCTTTTGCCAGGCGGAAGGTCTCAGGAGCCCATCTGGTGGCCTGTGTTGGGGGGAGGCTAGCCAGGATGAAGGGCTGTGGATGAGGAAGCAGGAGGAGGGGGTGGTTGGAGGAGCAGCTGCTATCTGTGTGTGGGGATATGGGGTGTCGTTTAGCCATAACCAATAATTTTAAAATTTCTACCTAACTTACTAAAGTTTTTCAGCCTTCCTTTCTACATATCTATGTCTATTAATAAAGATAATCCTAAATAGTCAAGAGTTGCTGAACCATATTACAAAGTAAGTGAAAGTTTATGCATTCTCCTCCCTCAACTGAACTCAGTGTATTTTATGGATTGTTTCAGTGAAAAAAAAATTAAAGGATAATAAATTCATTAATTCTAAACATTTCAAATTACATTTTGCCACAGTGTGTCAAAAAAATTGCAACAATTTGTGGGAAAAAAGTGAAAAGGACATACTGTGTGAGTATATACTCATAATATTTATTAATGTCACAACTGAAGAAACCTCTATTGTTAAAAATCATTGGCAGCGTACATTAAAGGGTATTATATTACATCTCAGAACCACAGCTTAAAAGGACTTCTTAAAATAAGCTTCCTACAGTTTATCTCTAGTTTTTCTTTAAAGCAATAGAATTAGTTGTTTCTCTATTTTCATTTACTAATGAACTGGGAGTGTTAAAACTCAAAGTCTGTTTTAAGCAATATGCTAATATTTTCCAAAATATAATCGTAAATATTTTCAGAAAACTACATAAACATCAGTTTTATGAGTACCATATGTTTAGTAAATGAATAACCTTAAGATAGAATATATATATATTTTTTCCTAATAAGATGATTTATGATTTTTTATCTATTTACCTACTATTATATTTCTATATGTATAGAACTCACCTACAAATCATAAGTATACAGCAACTTAAGAAGCAAATATAGGAAATTTTGAATTGAAATATATGGATAGGAGTTAATAAATATTGCTTATGACCAATGAATCTCAGTATCTGTGCTAGTGAAAAGTATGTTTTGGATTAATCACCGGGAATATTTTGNGTATAAGAGACAGGTATAGAACTCACCTACAAATCATAAGTATACAGCAACTTAAGAAGCAAATATAGGAAATTTTGAATTGAAATATATGGATAGGAGTTAATAAATATTGCTTATGACCAATGAATCTCAGTATCTGTGCTAGTGAAAAGTATGTTTTGGATTAATCACCGGGAATATTTTGTGGTTGTTAATAGCAGCTTCTAATCCATGCTTAAAGTAGAAACCTTCTCCAAAAGTGGTTCATACAAAGAATATGAATATTTACTCATGTGTGTTAATCTGACCATGAGAACAGCAGACCTTAGTGATGGTTATATTCTTATAGGTGATGGTACTACAAAGGTCATGTCACATTTTTTTTTTAATTGGAAAAATCAAATTTTAACACTGTTGGGAAGAGATAAAAGCTTTTATATTTCTGAATCATTAAAGACTTGTTAAAGGAGCTTGTTAAAGCATTGCTTATTAATCAGCAATCTGCACTGTATCACTAGTATATCACTAATACATTTAAAATATATGATAGGTTGAGCAATGTAGAAATTAAGCACAACGGATTCTAGAACCAGCAGCCTGGATTCAGATCCTATTTCCACCAGTGACCTGTGACCTTAAGCAGATAACTTCTCTGTGCCTTTGTTTTCCTCCTTTACAAAATAGGCATCATTATGATATCTGTCTTACTAGAGTAAATGTGTTATTATTTATGAAGTAGTCAGAATAGAACCAAGCACATAGAAGTTAACATCTGTGTTTAAATAAATAACTAGGTAAGAGGATGTATAACTCTTTAGATATGAGATGGTTATTCCAATATTAAAAAGTGTATGGCATTTTAAAACTGAATGAAACTCAGAAATCATGTAGAAAGTTTTTCTTTAATTTTTTTCACTGCATTGCCACTTCCACACCTTAAAAAATTTTTTTCAAATGAAATCATGGGACCTCAGAAGAGAAAACAAGTTGATATTGTTGAATGGGGCAAAAGGCCTGGGTCTTTGCCCATGCTACATTTGGCTATATCTCTCAGAGGCTTCTGATTTATGCCATAGACTCCTGAGTTTCTAAGGATGAAAGTTTAAAAATTCTTCATTTTCATTAAAACCTTCTTTTACAGATGAGGTAACTGATGCTCAGAGTTGGTAAATTGTTCACTTTCAGGGTGACACAGATTATTCAGTCAGTCATCAGTCACTCAGTCGTGTCTGACTCTTTATGACCCCATGAACTGCAGCACATCAGGCCTCCCTGTCCATCACGAACTCCCGGAGTTCACTCAGACTCATGTTCATTTAGTTGGTGATGCCATCCAACCACCTCATCCTGTGTCGTCCCCTTCTCCTCCTGCCCTCAATCTTTCCCAGCATCAGGGTCTTTTCAAACAAGTCAGCTCTTTGCATCAGGTGGCCAAAGTATTAGAGTTTTTCAGCTTCAACATCAGTCCTTCCAATGAACACCAGGACTGATCTCCTTTAGGATGGACTGATTGAATCTCCTTGCAGTCCAAGGGACTCTCAAGAGTCTTCTCCAACACCACAGTTCAAAAGCATCAATTCTATGTTGCTCCGCTTTCTTTATAGTTCAACTCTCAAATCCATACATGACTACTGGAAAAACCATAGCCTTGACTACACATACCTTTGTTGGCAAAGTATCGTCTCTGATTTTTAATATTTTGTCTACATTGGTCATAACTTTCCTTCCAAGGAGTAAGCGTCTTTTAATTTCATGCCTGCAGTCACCATCTGCAGTGAGTTTGGAGCCCCCAAAAATAAAGTCAGCCACTGTTCCCACTGTTTCCCCATCTATTTGCCATGAAGTGATGGGACCAGATGCCATGATCTGAACACAGATTATTAGTCTTCAGCAAATTCTGAAAACAAAGGATTTTTATCCACTGCACACTATTCACTCCCTTGGCTGTCTCAAAGCTCCAAATGATTGAGCTCTTACTGGGCAAGATGAAAATATGTTTTAGTCTTTATTTTCCAGATGATTCCAATGTCTCACTTTAGGCATGTTTTCTAACAATATTCCTACAGTTAAATGCCTTTCTATCCCAATCTATCATTATGGCCTATGTGAAAAAAAATGTTTTAACTTTCTTATTTTCTTGTCAGCTGAGTGAGGCTTTCCATGTGCAAACTAGTTAAGTCAACAAAATATTAAAAACATATTTGAGTGTGAATTTCAGCAGTGATAGAGAAGTGTTCTATCATCAACAGAAGGAATGGCATTCAAATTATTACTTAGTATCTACATAGAATTTCAAACTGTGCAAAATACCTGTACAAACACACTAGTGGGACTCAGAAATATTCTACTTAGTGGAACAGGTAGTTCAAAGATTGTGGGAATTAATATGGGTAACAAAAACAAGACCCAGCATATGCGTTTGACTCAAATCTAGTTGGACTGAATTTTCATACCCTTGTAAAAGACTTAATTAATTCCTAGGAGTCTTATTGTTGATTGCTAATTATATAAAAATCAATTTTATACAAGTGATTGGAGTTAAGGTAAAGTACTTACAAACCAGCATTACAGGCTTAGAGAAGAACTTAAACTTTTTAGTAAGTGTTTTTGAGTGCAAATGATCATTACATTGTCTTTATTCTTGATATGTACACATATTATTTAATAACTGATTTCCCTTCCTTGACCCTTGATGCATACAACTTAACATATCATAAAGCAACTTATTTCCTCAGGGCAAAAAAAAAAAAAAAGGTAGCTATTCATGGCTGTTTCACACATTAAGTATTGAATGAAATGTTTAATAATGTGATTAATTTTGCTTATGAGAATTTCAGATTTTGGAGGAAAACAAAGCAATACTAATTGGGTCCTTGAGATGCATACAACTTAACATATCATAAAGCAACTTATTTCCTCAGGGCAAAAAAAAAAAAAAAGGTAGCTATTCATGGCTGTTTCACACATTAAGTATTGAATGAAATGTTTAATAATGTGATTAATTTTGCTTATGAGAATTTCAGATTTTGGAGGAAAACAAAGCAATACTAATTGGGTCCTTGAGTCACTAATTGTATCATTTTGGAATAAGTCCTACTCTTGGATTGTGATTAAGGTTAAGGAGTCTACAATCCTTATGATGGATTCTATAATCCATCATGTCTATAAGCTACTAGCCTCTGTGTGGTCATAAAAATTTGGCTGAATACTACTTTTTTAGTAGGCAAAGTGACGTGAAAAAAATATGTACCATCAGGTGCTCTTCCCTTAATAGGATTCTCTGAGGTACAAATCACTGTAGTAGAATGATGCAGTGGAGCATAAGGACAATGAATCAGGTCACAAACTGAGTATAACACTAATTATATTCACTTTGAAGTGACATATAAACATTTGGTGGCCATAATGAGACACAAGTTTTCAAAGCCCAAAGTGAGAAATGCATTGCAACTTCTCTCTTTATAAAAACTCAATGGTCTGCTAAGCCTGTGTCTCATATCAAATTCTATATATCTACCTGTGTTTTTAACATGGAAACCCAGTTCCTAAAGGAAAGGTTATTATCATTATTAAGTTTTATAACAAAATCAGTATGTACCAGTACCTATTTAATAATGAAGACATCATGAATGTCAGACTTCACACACCTTGCAGAGTGCTAATAACTCCTAAAGCGTATCCTTGTTTCAAATTGAAGTCAGTATTGGAAATTTTATATTATCTGCTCTTGCTGAAAGTATTAAAACTACTCTGTAATAGCTAAGCTAAAAAAGAAAATTGTGTCTTGTTACAACTTTGCCTTATTTTTGGTTCAATTTCAAAGCTTGTAATAGTTAAGGCTGAAACTCCAATACTTTGGCCACCTCATGTGAAGAGCTGACTCATTGGAAAAGACCCTGATGCTGGGAGGGATTGAGGGCAGAAGGAGAAGGGGACAATAGAGGATGAGATGGCTAGATGGCATCATTGACTCGATGGACATGAGTTTGAGTGAACTCCTGGAGTTGGTGATGGACAGGGAGGCCTGGGGTGCTGCAGTTCATGGAGTTGCAAAGAGTCGGACATGACTGAATAACTGAACTGAACTGAACTGAACTGAATAGTTAAGGCATATGATGTTAGCATTGGCCTGAATTAAGCAAGAGTATCATTTTAACCATATATATATATATTTTTTTAACCATATATATTTTATGTTGTCTTCAGGATGAAGTAAACATTTATGTTTGCCTCTTATTTGTAAGTTTATCAGGTACATGTGTTTTAGATACATTATTAGCTACATCAAAATTTTATTTTCATATTTCTTTTAGTTTTGGAATTGCATGGATATAAAATATGCATTTATTCAGAAACTAAACAAAAACTTTAATAATTTCTGCATTACAGTGACCTTAATTCAAGTCCAGTGATAGACTGAAAGAGGTTGTTTCTTTTTCTATTATATATTTAAATTAAAAATAGAAATATGTAGTTTCTACTAATGAGTTTTGTAGGGCTTTTTTAATATGATGTCCCTTAGGAGGTTTCCTCACTCGGTATGAAGGCTCCTAAGCGGTGCTTGTGCACCTGATTAATTCATAAATGGCACTGAGGGCTGCACATTTGCCCAATCCTAGTTAAATCGTGGTAGACAGCGATTCCTCTGTAGGATGCATTGCAAATTGTGATGCTCTTATTATACACCTAATTACAGCATTCTATACCAGTCTGATTCTTTCCATAAATTCTTGTAAATGTGATGTCCATTTTAGAAATTAGAGATTGAATTTCATTAAAATGACTTCACCCCATGTGATTGAGAGAAAACAATGACTTGCCACTTCCTGAAAATTGTTCTGAAATTCTATAAAGCATATATATGTAAAACATGGAGAAATTAAAATACATTGCTTTATAAAAATGAATTCTGTATTATAAATAATAATTAAGCATGTAATATGAGGAAAGTTATCACCAACCTAGATAGCATATTACAAAGCAAAGATATTACTTTGCCAACAAAGGGCCATCTAGTCAAGGCTATGGTTGCTCCAGTGGTCACGTATGGATGTGAGAGTTGACTGTGCAGAAAGCTGAGCACCGAAGAATTGATGCTTTTGAACTGTGGTGCTGGAGAAGACTCTTGTGAGTCCCTTGGACTGCAAGGAGATCTAACCAGTCCATCCTAAAGGAGGCCAGTCCTGGGTATTCATTGGAAGGACTGATGCTGAGGCTGAAACTCCAATACTTTGGCCACCTCATGCGAAGAGTTGACTCATTGGAAAAGCCCCTGATGCTGGGAGGGTTTAGGGGCAGGAGGAGAAGGGGACGACCGAGGATGAGATGGCTGGATGGCATCACCGACTCAGTGCACATGAGTTTGGGTGAACTCCAGGAGTTGGTGATGGACAGGGAGGCTTGGCGTGCTACAATTCATGGGGTTGGAAAGAGTCGGACACTACTGAGCAACTGAACTGAACTGAACTGATGGGGTTTCAAAAGGAGAACATGAAAAATATCTGAAAGGATAGATGTAGTTGTTTTGGAGTAAGTAACCAATTAAAAAACTTTGTGCTTTAAGGCATAGTTCTTAACCCCTCTGTGCCTCAGTGCCTCGTGGAGAGTAGTAATCCAACCTATCTTATTGACTGTGATAACTGATTGAACTAATCTATATAAAGTGCTTAAACCAGTGACTGAAACACAGTAATTTCTGTGCAAACCCTTGTACAGAACCATTTTGCTGAAGTTCTTGTTGTTGTTCAGTCGGTCAGTATGTTCAGCTCTTTGCAACCCCATGAACGGCAGCATGCCAGGCTTCTCTGTCCTTCAAAACTCCTGGAGTTTGCTCAAACTCAAGTCCCTTGAGTCAGTGATGCCATCCAACCATCTCATCTTCTGTTGCCCCCTTCTCCTCTTGCCCTCAGTCTTTACCAGCATCAGGATCTTTCCAGTGAGTTGGCTCTTCATATCAGGTGGCCAAAGTATTGGAGTTTCAGCTTCAGCATTAGTCCTTCCAATGAATATTCAGGATTGATTTCCTTTAGGATTGACTAGTTGGTTTCTTGCAGTCCAAGGAACTCTCAAGAGTCTTCTCCAACACCACAGTTCAAAAGCATCAATTCTTTAGTGCTCAGCCTTCTTTGTGGTCCAACTCTCTCATCCATACAGGACTACTGGAAAGACCATAGCTTTGACTAGACAGACCTTTGTCAACCAAGTAATGTCTCTGCATTTTAATATGCTGTCTAGGTTTGTCATAGCTCTGCTCAATCTAATTCTTACCTGAAATGTACTATTTTCTATATAATGTTTTGGCCCAAACTGATATTTCCGCTACCACCCCTCCTGTCTCAGATATTACTTCTTTTTGACATTATTCTGGTTGAGATGAGAGGAGTTTCCCCTTTACAATTAGAGAGACTAGATTAATTTCATTAAACACAAATTTGAAGAGGGAGAACTTTTTGTTTCTAGATTTGTAGCTGAAAGAAGTGGCCCAGAGTATAAATACCGTGTAACGAAAGCTATTTCTCTTCAAATGTACCTATTATAATTTTTCCCTGTTACGAAGCGTGGTGGGTGCTTGTGCTCAGTTGCTTTCATTGTGTCTGACTCTTTGTGACCCTATGGACTGTAGCCTGTCAGGCTCCTCTGTCCACGGGATTCTCCAGGCAAGAATACTGGAGTGGGTTGCCTCTCCTCCAGAGGATCTTCCTGACCTAGAGATCAAATCCATGTCNTGACTCTTTGTGACCCTATGGACTGTAGCCTGTCAGGCTCCTCTGTCCACGGGATTCTCCAGGCAAGAATACTGGAGTGGGTTGCCTCTCCTCCAGAGGATCTTCCTGACCTAGAGATCAAATCCATGTCTCCTGGGTCGCCTGCATTGCAGGTGGATTCTTTACCCACTGAGCCATCTGGGAAGCCCATTATATGAAGCAACAATATTTTACTAAGACACAGCATATATTATGGTATCTAAGGTAAATGTTCAAGTATCTTCTGAATCCTACCATTGCTTCTGGGAATACACACGTTCTATCTTCATAAGTTAGGGACCATTCTACTGTCTGACTCTATCATTTAACTCAGTCAGGTTTATTCTTGTTATTTACCTGCTCTTGTGATGTAGATATTAAGTCTAGAAACTATCTGAACGTTTATCTAAACCTGGGAGTTACTCCTTCAATATGGTCCTTTCCTTTTACTCAGGAGCTAGAAGGCGATAGCAGCCCACTCCAGGACTCTTGCCTGGAAAATCCCATGGATGGAGGAACCTGGTAGGCTGCAGACCATGGGGTCGCAAAGAGTCGGACACGACTGAGCGACTTCATTGTCACTTTTCACTTTCATGCATTGGAGAAGGAAATGGCAACCCCCTCCAGTGTTCTTGCCAGGAGAATCCCAGGGACGGGGGAGCCTGGTGGGCTGCCGTCTATGGGGTCGCACAGAGTCGGACAAGACTGAAGTGACTTAGCAGCAGCAGCAGCAGCATATTAAAGACAGGAAAGGAGTATGCATATTGTAAATGTTTTAAGTGAAACATAAAGAAAACTGAAGCACAAAGAAGTTAATAAGCTTATTGAAAATTTGACAACTAATTAATGTTGTGAGTAGAGCACATGGTTTGTGATTCATAGATATTTTTCTTCAATTCTGTATTTTATCATAAAGCACAAGAAACAATAAAATAGGAATTATGAAAAGGCAAAAATATAAATGTGAAAATATATTGTGAATGTCAGTTTAACACTTTATTCTTTTAATTCACCAATCACACAGTCACCCAGAATGTGAAACTCTTTTATGACCTTTCCACCTGACACAGCTGAATTGTTTCAAATCATCTAAGAAAAGCTTAGACATACTGTGCTGATTTGTATGGTCTAACGGGTATAACAGAAAATGTTATTTCCCCTAGATAAAGATGTTCTAAGTTTTAATAATATAAGACATTTCACTTATAAAATTATCCAGTTTATAAAAAATGGTTATCAATGTTTAAAAACTTTGGATATGTGCCGTTTGACCATCTTTTGTTTTATTTCACATTGTAGACCAAAGCATAGAGAAACTTGATCACTTAGTAAAGTTGTTCTGACCCCAGTCAAAATAAGGTAAAGAATTAAATGGTTACATGTGTTGGTAGGATAAAATTTCCATTAAAGTTGAATTAAAAGGAACATACTCTGATCTCTTACTGGATAAAGAAGTGCATTGTATTTAGAATAAATAGCATATCTGATCCTGGTCCCTTAACATGGGTGACTCACTGTATATCGTAGCGGTGGTGGTCATATTTGTGTGGAGACAGATTGAAGATGAATTTAAGCATACTTTGTAAAATGGAAAAGAGAAGTTGTCACTGTTGCTATAATTAACTACAATAGAATAGTATCTTACTCAACATTAGCCTGTTATCCAACACTAGCCTGACTGATACTCAGATTTTACATAAATGAAACAAATAGAATTAAGAAGTTTAGCTTCTCAAATGAATCTAAACAAGTACAGTTATATATACTAGACATTAGTCAAACATCATACAGTAAGGTTACCATACCCTAATCCTAAATATTACCTTTGAATTTTGTTCCTAGTTGACATACTGCCTTTATAAAGGCCACAGGATATTCCTTTTGAGATTTTAACTATATCCATGTATGAGTACCCTGCACTGGAAGTTAAAAACATTATAGGATTTTTCCTTTTTTTTTTTTAGTGAATGGTTGGCAGAAGGGAGATTCTAATGAATCACCAAGCATGCATTAAAAAAGGTCTATGAACCTATATAAAAGTCATTCTTAAATCTGGAATAAAGATATACTAAAAATGAACTTTTGATTTATTAAGGCTTTTATTGGGCCTGGAATTTCTTTTAGAAATTAAAGTAGATTTTCTATTGGCATTTGAATGTATGAGTTAAATACTGTATATTATCAATTAACTTTACCTGTCCCTTTTTGCTTTTTTTTTACATTTCTTTTCTACTTTTTTTCCCTTGGCCTTAGCTAGCCATGAAACATCTCTTGGATTCAATATCATGGGAGAACACAGTAAAGGTTCTAGATCCCCCTTATGGGGTATCTAGTTGAAGGGCCACAGAAGAACCTAAGTATTCACCAAGGACCTTGATGTGATGTTATTTCTGATTAGAATTTAATGAAAAGGGAATTCATGACCCTGGTGACTGGAAGGCATGGATGCAGTAGGATATGGTATCAAAAGTGAATGCATCTGTGGAAATTATACAACTTAGAGCAGATAGGAGGATGGTGTTGAACAAGATAAACTCGCCCAACCTCCCTAAATTTGGACCCGTCATAGAGAGATGAGGTAACATGGGAAAAGGCACTATAATCTTGAAATGGCAAATCTAAACTGCTAGTGACTGAGTGTACCTTCAAATTCAGGATTATGTAAAAATGGAGGGCCATTAGCTGAAATAAATTATAGAGAAAAAATGATTTTTCACATCTGAATTTTTGTTTATAAAATCATACCTTGTTTCTGGTATAAAAATTTTAATAAATTATTTAAGAATGCTGACACACTCAAGATGTCTTTGCTTAGGTTTTAGATTTAATGTGGAAGCAGAATATTATCTTGTCTGAAAACATCATTTGTTCAAGAAAATTAAAACAAATTATTTTTTGTTTATTTTCCAGCTTCAGAATTTTGATCCAAGCAATACTTATAAGTAAATCAAAAGAAAAGATTCAGATAAAGCCTTGCAAATCTGAAGTCACACAAATTAATTTTATAAGGAACTGAGTGAAACTTGGGCTTAACAGAGTGTCTTGCAACAGTAAACTGGGAATAAATGGTATGATTGTTCTTATCATTGTTATTACTTCTCGTCCGTAGCCAGTTTAGGAGGGAAGCAGTGCATTCAAGGCAAGCCTTCTTAATCTTACCTATAACTACCTCCATGATAGTGTTATAAAGATTGGAAACAGAAATTGAGACAGAAACTTGAACTTGCCAAATGGTTTCGTAGAGTGGAGTTTTCGATTCCTATAATTGCTAATCTGAAAACCATAGCACAGTTCCTATCCAGTAGTGGTGAGGGAGGGAAGGGGCTGTTCATGGACACATGTGTTTGAATTAGTCTTCAGTTATATCAGTCCTAAGGTGTCTTGATTTTACTGGTGATAAAGCCCACCTATTGTTTCTATTTACAATCATGGTTAAAGATTGTTAGTATTAAAGTAAATCTTAAGGACAGGAGGATTATAGTAGTACTCCATTCCTTCCTAAAACAACTGAGTTTCCATCTATACCAATTGGTATTTATACTAGTGTGTCTATGGTGGTTTAACACCCTAAATGTGATGTAATAATTCTACTGAATTTTAGACTGAATGCTACCATAAAGATCTACTATAATAAAAATATTTGCATATGGCATTCTCCTGTCTGAAAATTTATGAATTTTAATAAAGTTGCTTAAATTTTATGGCCCACAGCTATAATTGTTCATAATCCAGGAATACCATTTAAAGGCAATTGAAATTATATGAAAACACTTCGCAGAATTATGTCTTCAGCTTTCCCATTACCTTTTTAAAAAATGTTGCTGTCAGATTCTCTTTTTTAAAATTTATTTCTCTGTTTATTTTTGTCTGTGCTGGTCTCCACTGCTCAGGTTCTTCTGTACTTGTGGCTAGCAGGGGCTGCGCTCTAGATGTGGAGGTCAGGTTTCTCATTATAGTGGCTTCTCTTCTTGCAGAGCCCAGGAGTTGTGACTCCCGGGCTCTGGACCACAGACTCAATAGTTGTTGTGCATAGGCTTGGTTGCTCCGCTGCATGTGGGATCTTCCTGGACCAGGCATTAAACCCATGCCTCCTGCATTGGCAGGTGAATTCTTTATCCCTGAGCCTCCAGGAAAGGCTCCCATTACTTTTATATGTTGATTATTAATTTCTACAGAGTAAATGAAAGAGTATTTATTTAAAATGAAAACTAATACTTAGCTTTGTAAATATGTTTGTGATCTAGCATGTGTAAAAGTGTGTCTTCATGATAGCTTAAGATTTATCAATATACGAATAGCCTATGGAGTAATATGTACTTTGGTCCAGCCACTCCAACTATTAAATAGATGTCTTTTTTTTATGAGAGAAGACAACAACAATACCAAAGAGTATTCAACCCACTCCAGTACTCTTGCCTGGAGAATCCCATGGAGGGAGGAGCCTGGTAGGCTACAGTCCATGGGGTAGCAAAGAGTCGGACACGACTGAGCGACTTCACCTCACCTCACCTCAATGGATGAATAATAAATAGTAACAATAGGCTCCAAATCAGAATGTACATCCAGTTTCATGTNATGGAGGGAGGAGCCTGGTAGGCTACAGTCCATGGGGTAGCAAAGAGTCGGACACGACTGAGCGACTTCACCTCACCTCACCTCAATGGATGAATAATAAATAGTAACAATAGGCTCCAAATCAGAATGTACATCCAGTTTCATGTAATAAAAAGTAGCAACTTCATACATTAGAAAGCTGGAAAATAAAGTTTTGGAAATTTATTTTAGAGCATTTTCTAAGTTGGATAATTCCAGAAATCTCCCCTCGTTATTCTTTTCCTTCTATAGTAAATGCATTACTAACTGTTCTTTTAAATTTTTTTTGTTTGTTTTTTTTTCTATTCAGTTGAACACAGCTTTATTGTTGGGTTTACAGAGGTCAACGAGAGGCATTAGGTTTCCTAAAGGGTTTCACAATTAGAAAGATTATTTTTTCCGCTCATTTATATATGTTCGATATGTACCAAAAATAATTTAAGGCAGCCTTTGGGCGTTCCTGATGGCTCTGATGGTGAAGAATCTGCCTGCGATGCAGGAGACTGTGGGTTTGATCCGTGGGTTGGGAAGATCCCCTGGAGAAAGGCATGGCAAACCACTCCAGTGTTCTTGCCTGGAGAGTTTCACTGTAGCCCTAGCCTGGAGGGCTACAGTCCGTGGGGTTGCAGAGAGTCGAACACAGCTGAGTGACTAACACTCTTAAAAATACATTGTAAGTATAACATGAATAAAAAACAGATAAGAATGATGAAAGGAAGAATGGAAAAGAGTAGGGAAATAAAATGTAATTAGAAATAAGATCTGTATAATTAGAAATAAGTTCTTTAAAATACTTGTAGTGAGTTATATGTAAAGTGATAAAATGCAAGGCATGATTAAGTATAACAATTAAAAAGTACAAAATAGTGCTGTAACAAAAAGAGTATGGAATATATAATTAGCTTATTTTTTGAGTACTATTTGCTGTGCCTGGTGGTGTTCAACTCTTTGTGACCCCATGGACGGTAGCCTGCCAGGCTCCTCTGTCCATGAGATTTTCCTGGGAAGAATACTGGAGTGGGTTGTCATTTCCTTCTCCAGGGGATCTTCCCAACTGAGGGATCTAACCCGAATCTCTTGTGTCTCCTGCATTGCAAACAAATTCTTTACCGCTGAGCTGAATCATCCGAGAAGCCCAGGATTCTTAAAAATTTGTTTTTTTGTTTTGTTTTGTTTTTAAGAAGTGGTATCTGACCTCACTTTTGAAGAAACAAGAGAAAAAGTAGACACATAGAGGGTGGAATAATACCTGCAAAGTTGAGTAGGCATGAAACAAAATGGTTGGTATAGAACACAGTACTAGTGTATTTTGGAAATCAAATGCTGCATTATAAAGTAAAAGAGAGGACATGTAGGCTCATGGTGGGTATGGAACTGGCCAGATCTACAGCGCATAACTTTTTGCATTAAAAAAGTATGGATAAAGAACTTCCGTGACCCAGGCTTGAAATGATGCTTCAGTTGAATGGTTATGAAGAGTTGGGAATTAATTACTGTTATTTTCAAGTTTTTTTGGTGGGGGAAATCAAAGAAAGAAAGAATAGTATCATGAACTTCAGGTATTTATGTCCTAGATTTTTGAAGACAGTGTGGTTTCATCTGTATTTTTACCAACCATTTCTTTCCCTACCCCAGTACTACCACTGGAATGTTTTGAAGCAAATTCCAGACATTGTAGAATGTCATCAGTAAATAGTTCAGTGGGTATCTCTATAACGTAAGGACTTACTAGAAACATAACTGGAACACACATAAAACCTTAACAGTAAACCCTTAAGATTCTCTAGTACCTTGTCAATATTAAAATTTCCCAATTATTCTTCCAAAAATTCTTAGGGGTAATATATTAAGGATACATTTTTTTGGCCTGGTTTTATCTGTATATTTTATATACAAGTATTTTTTTTTGACTAAACTAATCTAAATACTATTAATATCTGTGCTAAAACATATAGTGTTTCAAATGATAATGGCTTATAATGAAAATTTCAGACTATTTAAATTCTGGGACACAGGATTCAGTTGTCAACAGCTAAGATGAGGTAAACTAGTATGGAATCAGTATCATCTATAGTTTCATAGATAGAGAAAAGGTGCAGAACATAGCATAATTGTTTTCAGAGATGCATGAGTATTATCAAAATTTCATTTTAATTTTCAAAGATGCATTAGTATTATTAAAAGTTCATTTGATAAATGATTCTTTTTTTTTTTTTTGACCTTATGGAGAGCCATAAACTGCTTGAATATCCTCCCTGTATCTGTTTAAGAAAATAGTTTGGGTAGCTATAGGAAATAGAGTGAAATAGTTACTAAAATCAGTAAATGCAAAGAAAGCAAAGGAAAACATAAACCAGACAAAAATATTTCCAGGACCAAATTTTTAAGTAGTCTGTATTTTGTCATTTGTTAAGCCACAATAGGCATACACAGAGCTGTAGTTCAACATGATTTTGTTGCTAACATAAATAAAGTTTGGAGAAATAGTTTGGGTAGCTATAGGAAATAGAGTGAAATAGTTACTAAAATCAGTAAATGCAAAGAAAGCAAAGGAAAACATAAACCAGACAAAAATATTTCCAGGACCAAATTTTTAAGTAGTCTGTATTTTGTCATTTGTTAAGCCACAATAGGCATACACAGAGCTGTAGTTCAACATGATTTTGTTGCTAACATAAATAAAGTTTGGAGCACTGTTCTGCAAATCAACCAGACTGGATCATGAACTACAAATTTTACATATATATATAGAGAGAGAGAGAGAGCAAGAGAGAGTGTGTTAGAGACTAACTGGAAGTTATAGTTGGACATGAACAAACTACAAAGGGGCAAGAAGACTTAAGCTGGAAAGAACAGACTAGTTCTTTACATGTCATACACAATTCTAAATGATAAAATCGAACATAAGTATTTCCAAAATTCAACATAGGTATTTCCAAAAACTTATTTACTACTTATAATAGTTGTATTAGAATTCCTGGTCTGCCTCATTTGAGCTTCAGTAGGTCTTCAAGTGTTTCCCTAATTTGTAAGTGAAAGTGCTTAGTACATAGTAACATATAGAAAAACAGAACCAAACTGCACATGATATAGAATCAGAGTCAACATATAGTTTATTTGCAGATGAATATTTTCAACTCAAATCATTGTACTAACTGCTTTTGAAATAATTCTTCAGAACGTGTATATATATATATATATATAAAACATTTTTAAAAAAATCAGTAGTAAAGTAAAAAGGTATCTTAGCTCATCAGTAACTCTCAAAGTATGTAAGTCCTTTATGACTATAAGGCTTTCGTTTTACTCTACAATGGCTGGCAGTGCTATAAAGGAAACAGTTTTTTCCAGCTTAAGAAGCCTGCAGAGGTCAGTATAGCAACAGCAACAAGACATCATTGATCAGTTGATCAATGCTGAAGGTGGACATTAGACAAATGCATATTTATACATACCAGCATCTTGAACATTAAAATGAAATTTGTTATAATTAGAATAGAATATCCTTTGAGTAATTAATTTGAGTACATTTAAAGAAAATCAACATTTGGAAAATTGTTCCACTCAAAAAGTGTAGGGGGCAGTGAAATGAAATGTAAAATTATAGTAATGACTACTTTATATAAAAATAAATGTCTTTTCTGTATGCTGATGTATTTGAAAAATGCTCTGTTCATTTGAACTGGAGAGTATATTCCTCATTCTTGGTTCGACAGCTTCTAGCTCTTGTCAATAAAGCTCACTGTTAATCTGGGAAAAGCTATGATTTTTTTTTTTTGACATTGATACATAAATGATATTTTCTTATTTCTAGTCATATTCCATATAATTCAGAATAAAAAGTGCTTCCAAATATAGCCATTATTCTCAAGTACAAGTTACAATTTTTTTTGTACCTATATTGAAGATAAGTATTTTAAATTTGAACATGAAAATGAGTGTAAATATATTTCTTAAGAAAACATTTTTATAGTTTGTTTTTATAAAAATGAAAAAAAATTGACAGGTTTTAGAAACTGTACTCTGATACCCAGAAGCTGTCTTCTCCATGATGACCTGTCAGTGACCTTTGTCATGACGTTGAAGGACTACACTCTCCAGGGGTGAGAAGTAATTCAACTTCGATTGTTCCTGTGCACCAGACATGTATAAAACAGAGACTATAAACATATCCCGTAGGCTTATTTTGGCTCCAGTTAAACTGACACCATCAGACTCATTTAGTTTAGAACTTGCAGACATGGTTTCAGTGTCAGCTCTGTGCTGCAATCCAAAAGGCTAGCTAAAAGAAAAGCTAGCTAAAGCCGGCAGCATTGGGCTTTTGCTGGACAGCAGTTATCTGTTGTAAGGTAAGTTTCTCATACTTTTATAACACTTAATGCCGTGACACTGTTGCTCCGGTGTTTCTAATGTCGCTATGGAGGGACAAAGTCAAAAGCTTTTTCAAAAGATCAGAAAATAGGTAGGTAGATAGAAAGTGGGACGAGACAGATTAAATAGACATTTTTTTTTAAAGAATATCTGTTTACTCTTTAAAATGTAAGCTTTAGTTTTCCCCTAAATGTATTCCAATAGGCACTTGTGCAAATAAGGAATGAGAGATGCACATAAGCAATTAATTTTTACAGTCCACAAATAAATGTATACTTATTTTTTTCTACTTATACATTTGTTGCAATTTTACCTAAATTTTTAAAAACTTCTCTGAGAGCAACATCTAGTACAACCATATATCCTTATCCACGGCAGTATAATGGACTATATAATAGCCTACAAATTAGGCAAAAATAAATAACCCTATAATGGATATAAAATAAATTTAATATAGTTAATACTGTTAATATCACATTCTATATTCTATAAAAAATAACTATTGAATTTATATAAACTGGATATTTATATGTAAGTAGGCCAAAAATACAACCTAAAAAAGATCTCAAAATGCATATTTAGGATATTATCTTAACACAATGTATAACCAGAAATCAGTAATAAATTGCAAGTTTAAAATGTCATTTACAATAAAAAAATTCTCTCCAGAGTAATCCTAAGATCGAGGAGAATGTTAAATCTGAGATTTTCAATTATAAAATGACAATGGAGCATCATAAAAGCCTGTGGTGTCCATCCAAATCTGTAATCAGACAAAAATTCAGAGATGTAAATGCTTACATTTAAAAGCAAGGAAAATATAGAGGAAATATATGCTAACTGAAACAGTTTGACAAATGAATATAACCAGAGTTGAAGAAAACAGAAAAATATAAAATAAATAACTAAAAATAATGCAATTAAACAAACTGTTTCAAACTGGTTGTTTGAGTAGGCTTTACAAATAGATCAAAAAACAAAGGAAGTGAAAGGGAAGGGAGAAAGGGAAAGACATACCCAACTGAAAACAGAGTTCAAGAAAATAGCAAGGAGAAATAAGAAGGCCTTCTTCAATGAACAATGCAAAGAAATAGAGGAAAACGATAGAATGGGAAAGACTAGAGATATCATCAAGAAAATTGGAGATATCAAGGGAATATTTCATGCAAAGATGGGCGTAATAAAGGACAGAAAAGGTAAGGACCTAATATAAGCAGAAGGTATTAAGAAGAGGTGGGAAGAATACCCAGAACTATACAAGAACGGTCTTGTGAAAGTGAAAGTGAAGTCGCTCAGTCATGTCCAACTCTTTGCAACCCCATGGACTGTAACCTACCAGGGTCCTCCGTCCATGGGATTCTCCAGGCAAGAATACTGGAGTGGGTTACCATTTCCTTCTCCAGGGTATCTTCCTGACCCAGGGATTGAACCCGGGTCTCCTGCCTTGCTGGCAAATGCTTTAACCTCTGAGCCACCAAGGAAGAATGGTCTTAGACCCATATAATCATGATGGTGTGGTCACTCACCTAGAGCTGGACATCCTGGAATGTGAAGTCAAGTAGATTTCAAGAAAAATTACTGTGAGCAAAGCTAATGGAGATGATGGAATTCCAGCTGAGCTATTTAAAATCCTAAAAGATGATTCTGTTAAAGTGTTGTACTCTATACGTCAGCAAATTTGGAAAACTAAGCAGTAGCCATAGAACTGGAAAATGTTAGTTTTCATTCTAATCCCAAAAAAGAGAAATACCAAAGAATGTTCAAATTGCTGCACAATTGCACTCAATTTACATATTAGCAAGGCTATACTGAAAATCCTTCAAACTAGTCTTCAGCAGTACATGAACTGAGAACTTCCAGATGTGTAGGCTGGGTTTTGAAGAGGCAGAGGAACCAGAGATCAAATTGCCAACATTCACTTGATCATAGAGAAAGCAAGGGAATTCCAGAAAGCGTATCTTCTGCTTCTTTGACTATGCTAAAGCCTTTGACTGCATGGATCACCACAGACTGTGGAAAATTCTTAAAAAGATGGGAGTACCAGACCACCTTACCTGTCTCCTGAGAAACATATATGGAGGTCAAGAAGCAACAGTTAGAACCAGACATGGAGCAACTGACTGGTTCAAAATTGGGAAAGGAGTATGTCAAGGCTGTATATTGTCATCCTGTGTATTTAACTTATATGCAGAGTACCTCATGTGAAATGCTGGGCTGGATGAATCACACGCTGGGATCAGGATTGCTGGGAGAAATATCAATAACCTCAGATATGCAGGTGATACCACTCTAATGACAGAAAGCAAAGAGCCTCTTGACAAGGATCAAAGTGGAGAATGAAAAAGTTGGTTTAAAATTTGACATTCAACAAATAAAAATCATGGCATCTGGTCCCATGATTTTATGGAAAATAGAAGGGGAAAAAGCAGAAACTGTGACAGATTTTATTTTCTTGCATATGGTGACTGCAACTGAAATGGAAAGACACTTGCTCCTTGGATGGAAGGCTATGACAAACCTAGACAGTGTACGAAAAAGTAGAGATCTCACTTTGCCAAGAAAGGACCATATAGTCAAAGCTATGGTTTTTCCAGTAGTCATGTATGGATGCACAAGTTGGACCATAACAAAAGGCATAGTGCTGAGAAATTGATGCTTTTGAACTGTGGTGTTGGAGAAGACTCTTGAGAGTCCCTTGGACTGCAAGGAGATCAGACCAATCTATACTAAAGAAAACTGACCCTGAATATTCATTGGAAGGACTGATACTGAAGCTGAAGCTCCAATATTTTGGCCATGTGATGCGAAAAGCTGACTCATTTAGAAAAGACCTTGTTGCTGGGATAGGTTGAATGCAAAAAGAAAATGGGGTGGAAGAGGATGAGATGGTTTGTAGCATTTCTGACTCAATGGACATGAATTTGAACAAACTCTGGAGATAGTGAAGGACAGGGGAGCCTGGTGTGCTGCAGTCCATGGTGACACAAAGAGTGGAACACAACTTATTGACTGAACAACAATTTTCTTTGAAGATATATATATATATATATATGTTATATATAGAACATCATGGACTTTATTATATTTTATATATACAATACAGTTCTTACTGTGTTGCTTTTAGACTCTAAGCTTGTAATGATTTGTTACAGTGACAATAGGAAACTAATACAGCTAATAAAAGAAATGAAAAAACTCATAAGAAGAATTAAAAATAAGGCTTACTACAAAACAATAGGGCTTCCCAGGTAGCTAAGCTGGTAAAGAATCTGCCTGCAATGCAGGAGATCCTTGTTCAATTCCTGGGTTGGGAAATTCCCCTGGAGGAGATCATGGCAACACACTCCTGCATTCTCGCCTGGAGAATCCCCATGGACAGAGGAGCCTGGCAGGCTACAGTCCATGGGGTCACAATGAGTCAGACATGACTGAGCGACTAAGCATAACACATAAAACAGTATGTATGGCTGTGATTAAATATGTTGGGTCGCTAAATACAATTTAATGCTAATAACTCTGAAAATCTAAAATAATTCAAGAATCTCCTGAAAGGGTTCCAAAGTCTGGCCAGTGAAGTATACGGAAATAAATGGTACAATGTACTTGCAAATCTAGATACAAAGGTTACAAAATAAATTCAGAGAAAACCCAAAAGAATATTAAAAAATAAACCATCATTATATATATTAACATATTAAGCTTCAAATAATTCCATGAGAAAAGCAACCTAACTATACCCATTTTGTAGTTGAAGAAACCAAAGTTAGTAGTCCCTAAATTATAGAATTAATTAATTCCAGAGCCTATATTGAAACACATGGCATCTGGTTTCAGTGCTTATCTTGTAACATTTTTATTTCACGAATATAAGGATGGATAAAAATAAATCAATTTCCCAACCCAGGGATCCAACCCAGGTCTCTCAGATTGCAGGTGGATTCTTTAATGTCTGAGACACCAGGGAAGCCCAAGAATACTGGAGTGGATAGCCTATCCCTTCTCCAAGATATCTTCCTGACCAAGGAATTGAACTGGGGTCTTCTGCATCACTTGCAGATTCTTTTTCAGCTGAGCTACCAGGGAAACCCCAAATCAATTTCAATAGCTCATTAAATCAATCAATAACTCAAAAAAAGCAACATTTTGTCATATTTCAAAAAATATCTTGATGAAATGCAATATCCTTTCATAAAAAAGTTAGCACAAACTGAAAATGAACAAAAAAAACTGTGATAAAATTTATTCTAACAATAATTTTCATTTATTTGATTTTGAAACATTGAATTATATTTTAATTAAAATTAAGAAACAGAACAACATAAGGATGTCTATTATTGCTATTATTCAGGATGATTCTGAAAGTTCTAGACAATACAATAAAGGAAGAAAAAAATTAGAGATAAAATTATTATTGCTAGAAAACATAGTTGTTTATTCAAAACATTCAAATTAATTGATTAAAATTAATTTTTTTATATTTAGCCCTGCTGCTGCTACTGCTGCTAAGTCACTTCAGTCGTGTCCGACTCTGTGTGACCCCATAGACAGCAGCCCACCAGGCTCCCCCATCCCTGGGATTCTCCAGGCAAGAACACTGGAGTGGGTTGCCATTTCCTTCTCCAATGCATGAAAGAGAAAAGTGAAAGTGAAGTCGCTCAGTCTGTCCGACTGTCAGCGACCCCATGGATTGCAGCCCACCAGGCTACTCCGTCCATTGGATTTTCCAGGCAAGAGTACTGGGGTGGGGTGCCATTGCCTTCCCCGATATTTAGCCCTAATGAGTGAGATTCATAATCAGTTACAAAATCAATTTGTTTAACATATATTACTGTAAAAGTTTAGTCAATAGGGTAGCAAATATTCTCATTCACAAAGCAATGAAAATAGGTAATACCTGTAAGTGATTTTGAGGTGAAAATATGTTTCAAAATTGTTGAAAGACCTCTATAAAGATTAGGATAAGAAAAGAGAACTCTTCCTAAATTAGAACCATACTAAATCTTCATATGGATTATCCCCCTAAATAATTGATAAATCCAATTAAAAATTTAAAGTAATATTGTGTAACTTCTTACTTAAATGCTTTACTCTAGGGTAGATATTAGGTTACAGAATAAATGTATAAGCATGCTGCTTTTTAAAGACATGTATCTGATTGGTTATGGTTATCAGTATTATTGTTGTTTGTAAATGAAACAGGTTTTAAGACAGGATTAAATGCCGCCTCAGGCTGTGAATAATTTGAGTCCTCCCACTTTTGTACTTGTAAAGTCCCTGGTAGCTCAGTTGGTAAAGAATCTGCCTTGCCAAATTCAGACTTACATTGAAGAAACAAGGGAAAACCACTAGACCATCCAGGTATGACCTAAATCAAGTCTCTTATGATTAAGGGAAGTGAGAAATAGATTCAAGGGATTAGATATGATAGACAGAGTGCCTGAAGAACTATGGACAGAGGTTCGTGACATTGTACAGGAGGCAGGGATCAAGACCATCCCCAAGAAAAAGACATGCAAAAAGGCAAAAAGGTTGTCTGAGAAGGCCTTACAAATAGCTATGAAAAGAAGGGAAGCAAATGGCAAAGGAGAAAAGGAAAGATATACCCATTTGAATGCAGAATTACAAAGAATAGCAAGGAGAGATAAGAAAGCCTTCCTCAGTGATCAATGCAAAGAAATAGAAGAAAAGTATAGAATGGGAAAGAGTCAAGAAAATTAGAGATACCAAGGGAACATTTCATGCAAAGATGGGCACAGTAAAGGACAGAAATGGTATGAACCTAACAGCAGCAGAAGATATTAAGAAGAGGTGGCAAAAATACACAGAGGAACTATACAACAAAGATCTTCATGACCCAGATAATCTCGATGGTGTGATCACTCACCTAGAGCCAGACATCCTGGAATGCGAAGTCAAGTGGGCTTTAGGAAGTATCATTAAAACAAAGCTAGTGGAGGTGATGGAATTCCAGTTGAGCTATTTCAAATCCTAAAAGATTAAACTGTGAAATGCTGTACTCCATATGTCAGTAAATCTGGAAAACTCAGCAGTGGTCACAGAACTGGAAAAGGTCAGGTTTCCATTCCATTCCTAAAGAAAGGCAATGCCAAAGAATGCTTAAACTGCTACACAATTGCACTCATCTCACATGCTAGCAAAGGAATGCTCAAAATTCTCCAAGCCAGGCTTCAACAGTACATGAACCATGAACTTCCAGATGTTCAAGCTGGATTTAGAAAAGCCAGAGGAACCAGAGATCAAATTGCCAAAATCCACTGGATCATCAAAAAGGCAAGAAGGTTCCAGAAAAACATCTACATCTGCTTTATTGGCTATACCAAAGCTTTTGACTGTGTGGATCACAACAAACTCTGGAAAATTCTGAAAGAGATGGGAATCCCAGACCACCTGACCTGCCTTTTAAGAAATCTGTACGTGGGCCAAGAAGCAACAGGTAAAACTGGACATCAAATAACAGACTGGTTCCCAATGGGGAAAGCAGTACATCAAGACTATGTATTGTCACCCTGCTTATTTACCTTATATGCAGAGTACATCATGAGAAATGCTGGGCTGGATGAAGCACAAGCTGGAATCAAGATTGCCAGGAGAAATATCAATAACTTCAGATATGCAGATGACACCACCCTTATGGCAGAAAGTGAAGAGGAACTAAAGAGCCTCTTGATGAAAGTGAAAGAGGAGAGTGAAAGAGTCAGCTTAAAACTCAACATTCAGGAAACTAAGATCAAGGCATCTGGTCCCATCACTTCATGGCAAATAGATGAGGAAGCATTGGAAACAGTGAGAGACTTTATTTTGGAGGGCTTCAAAATCACTGCGAATGGTGACTACATCCATGAAATAAAAGATGCTTGCTTCTTGGAAGGAAAGTTTTGGCCAACCTAGACAGCATATTAAAAAGCAGAACATTATTTTGCCAATAAAGGTCCATCTAGTCAAAGCTGTGGTTTTTCTAGTAGTTATGTATGGATGTGAGGGTCAGATTACAAAGAAAGCTGAGCGCTGAAGAATTGATGCTTTTGAGCTGTGTTGTTGGAGAAGACTTCAAGGAGATCCAACCAGTCCATCCTAAAGGAAGTCAGTCCTGAGTATTCATTGGAAGGACTGATGCTGAAGCTGAAAGCCCAATACTTTGGCCATCTGAAGCGAAGAACTGACTCATTTGAAAATACCCTGATGCTGGGAAAGATTGAAGGTGGGAAGCAACGAGGACAACAGAGCATGAGATGGTTGATGGAATCACCAACTCAATGGATTTAAGTTTGAGTGAACTCTGGGAGTCGGTGATGGACAATGAAGCCTGGTGTGCTTCAGTCCATGGGACTGTAAACAATCGGACATGACTGAACAACTCAACTGAGCTGAACTTTTGTACTTTGTCACATGATTTAAAATCGCTATAAAAAATATTGGGAAACTTTATCAAAGAATTCTAAATTCCATGTGTAAGATTAAATATATGAGACTAACCAAGATAATTCTATAAAAAGTTATTAATGTTGTACTTGACTTTTAAATGTTAAAGTACATTGTAAAATTATAGTAATTAAAAGGGAGATACCAGCACAAGGAACAGAAGAGAAAACTGTCAAACACATGTATCAGTGAAAACACTAGTGTAGGATAAAAATGGTATTTTAAGTCACTGCATTTTGATTAACTGTTTTTTAAATAGTTCTAGGACAATTATCTTTAACCATAATTATCCCAATAACACTCCATATTTCAGAACATCAAAGTGCCAAGTTGGTTAAAGAACTAAATATAGTATTTGCATGTATGTGTGCATTCAGTTGCTCATCTGTGTCCGACTCTGTGCCCCCCATGGACTGTAGCCCTCCAAGCTCCGCTATCCATGGGATTTTATAGGCAAGGATACTGGATTGGGTGGCCATTCCCTTCTCCAGGGCATCTCCCAGACCCAGTGATTGAA
The DNA here is from genome assembly GCA_006410675.1 of Oreotragus oreotragus. Taxonomy (NCBI): domain Eukaryota; kingdom Metazoa; phylum Chordata; class Mammalia; order Artiodactyla; family Bovidae; genus Oreotragus; species Oreotragus oreotragus. Next base: position 600,366 of record SJYX01023282.1, on the reverse strand, counting down.
CCCACATCTTTGAGTCTCCTGCATTGACAGGTGGATTCTTTATCACTAATAGGAAGCCCTTATATGGTCTGCAAAAATGTTCTCCCATTGTGTTGGTTGTATTTTTTTTTTTTATTTTCTTGATGGTGTGTTATAAAGCACAAAAGGTTTTAATTATGGTGAAACCTAATTTATCAATTTGTTTTTGTCAGATGTGTTTTTGATGTCATACCTAAGAAAGTATTTTCAAACTCAAGATTGTAAAGATTTACTCTTAAGTTTTCTTCTAAGTATTTTAGAGTATTAAGTCCTTACATTTAAGTCTATGAGTTAACTTTTATATATTGTGTGAATTTAGGGATATAAGATGNATACCTAAGAAAGTATTTTCAAACTCAAGATTGTAAAGATTTACTCTTTTCTTCTAAGTATTTTAGAGTATTAAGTCCTTACATTTAAGTCTATGAGTTAACTTTTATATATTGTGTGAATTTAGGGATATAGTTTCACTCTTTTATGTGTGGATTTCCTGCTGCTTAGTACCAATTGTTAAAAGACTGTTCTTTCTTTCCTCATTGAATTTGCTTGATATCTCTTTATGTTGTTGTTGTCCTTTAGTTACAACTGGATTAAGTCTCTAAAGTCTGGTTTTAGTTATGTGGGGGCACTGCAAGCTCACTAAGCTTGGTGGTCAATTAATGGTGGGATATGTCTTGAATTAATAAATCTCCCAACTTTTGCCAAGTGGTTCTTTGTGTATTTGAAGGCCAGTTCAGTTCTCCAAGGAGCAGTCTGTAACTCTGCCTTAGCCTTTTATTCCTGCTTGGGGGAAGCTTTAAGCTCTGATAAAGGCAAACATTTAGAGTATTTTTATTTTTTTCTTGAAGTGTGCACAGCTCTGCACATGTGCTTGGCATTCTGTATTGTCAAGAATGTGTCAGAGCTAAGCACTACTTATGAAAATATCTTTCTGCAGATATTCCTTTAGATTTTTATTCAACTTCTTATTTAGCACTGATGAATTTGAGTGAACTCTGGGAGTTGGCAATGGACAGGGAGGCCTGGCATACTGTGACTCATGGGCTCACAAAGAGTCAGACATGACTGAACGACTGAACTCAACTGAACTGAGTACTCCACCCCAGACTGCTTCCATGGTGGATAATTGCCACAGATTACTTTCAACACATGTGCTAGGAATAAGACTTCACACAGGATAAGATTTGAGTTTGATTAAATAAAGGCAAACCGTGAAAATGGAACTTTTCAAGGCGCTTCAAAATTGTGATGTTTCTCTGGGAATGGGGGTTTTGGGAATCTCCAAACCCATCTGTCTTTTCCAGGTCCCACTAGAGTACTGATTTTTATAGCCATCATAGTTGTGAGGCTTTTGGCTCTCAAGCATGCTGAGGACCTGGGAGGAGAAAGAAAGGAATAGGGAAAATTTAAATGATGCAAAGCTTGCAGTTCTTACTGAGATTCATTTTTCTTGTTAGGTTATCCTTGGATTATTGCAAGTTCCTTGGTTCAGTTTCCAAGATTCTGAAAAAGACAATTTTGATAATTTTTTTCATTGTTCTTATCTCTCCTGTGGAGGAGCAGATTTTTCACCATTCCCAATGTACTTCTCTTAATTTGCTTCTAATATATTGTATTCTAAGTTAAAATTGTTTTAAACTTTATTTAAACAGTGATATTTAGAACATGTTAGAAATTGCATAACTTACAACTACTTAAACTTATTAAAATTATGAGAAGTTTCTGATGAAAACTTAAAAATTTCCAAATTGATACACACTTTTATAATTCTTTGGGGGCTAAATCACCAGAACATGTTTGAAGTCTATCTTTAAAAAATTTTTTTTTAATTTTTAATTTTTATTTGAACTCCCAAACATGAACCCCGACCCCCCACCCCGC
>SJYX01023282.1:579041-598414 GCA_006410675.1 Oreotragus oreotragus | reverse complement strand
GCCATAACTTTCAGACTAGTAGAGTCTGCCTCCACCTGATGGAAATATCTAGTAATTAAGCCAGCAGTCTTCAGCCCGAGGTATGTATCAGAATCACCTGGCGGGCCCAGGAAGCATCCAAAGACCTCCGCTTGCTCCTGTGTCCTCACTGCTGGAAGAGCCCTCTGAACCTGAGCAGCTCGGCGGCTCCGGCAGAGGGGGGACCCACCCCTTAGGAGGCAGGCCCACAGCATAGAGCCGCTGCGCGGGCTGGACCCGAGTGTCACCACATCAGGCTTATCCACCCGGTTGATTAATGACTGAGTCGCTCCCGCCGGGATCGAGGGCAGAGAGGAGATGTGTTTCCAGGCAGACTGGCCCCTGTCTCAGGAGGGACCCTCTGGCCCTTGTCTCTCTCAGGAGCCACCCTCTCAGGTGAGTTTCTGGAGGCTGGAGTCACAGGGGCCTTCTTTTCTTGGCCGTGTCTGTGGCTCCCCACGCGGGCTCCTCGGCTTATTTGGCTGTGCTGGGTTTTTGTTGCTGTGCAGGCTTTTCTCTAGTGGTGGAGAGCAGGGCCGAGTCCCTAGTTGCGGTGCAGGCTTTCCTCTGGTTGTGGCGATCCTGAAGTCTATATTAACAAGAAATGAGTTTGAAGGACCTATTTGAAAAGAAATGGATATTTGTGACAACACAGATGGACATAAAGGGCATTGTGTTAAGTGAAATAAGTCAGCAGAGAAAGTCAAATAATTTATGATACCACTTATATGTGGAATCTTTAAAACATATGTAACATAATAAAACAGAAACAGATCGAAGATACAGAGAACAAATAAACGGTTGTTAGAGGGAAGGAGAATGAGGGAATGAAAAAAAAGAAAAGGTAACTATGTGACGTAATATGTGTGTACATCATGTTGTTTACTTATATATAATTTTTGACAATTGCACCTCATTAAAGCTGAAAAAAGGGGAAAAAAGGAATGAGAAGACCTTAAGTATATTTAGAGTGGAACAGTAAAACAAAGTTCTTTTAACTTCTCTATTTAGAATATGACAATGTAAAAGGGACTATATATATGACATGAGACAAGATAGGAAAAAAATGTGAAGAAAGCAAAGAAGAAAATGAGGAGAGTGGTGCCATGGTTGGAGATTAGTGCCTGTTTAATGGGGCAAGTGGGCAATTTCTTATGGCAGATGGTTAAATATCTTAAAAGAGATTTATAAAAATGAAATTCAAGTATGTTTTATGTGAATAACCAAGCTCAAGTCATTACCAAAACACTGCATGTGCAAACAAGATAAAATGAGCCGACAACAGAAAAAGAAAAAGTGAGAACCGGCATGGATTTTCTTTAGATGGGCTCTGGAGGGTGTTTTCAGCTCTGTATTCTTGCTTCAGCTCTGTCTTCCAGACTAACCATAAAACTGGAACAGCACATCAGATATACAGCATGTACCCTGTTTGGGGAGAAGGTGATGTTTCTGTAGTGTATTTTGGAACCCCATGAATAGAACCCTTCACTGAGGATTCCAAACAATGCCAACTGGAAAGCTGAAAGCAATTTTGATAAATTTGAAGAACTTCAGTGTTAATTTAGCATGGAATCCCATGACCTGGATGCTACTTCCTCAAAAAGTTTGGCATAGAATGTGTAGCATTATCCTTGTGGTTGGAAACTTCTCCTCAAGAAAGCAATATGCATAGATGAAACAAATGCTTTGATGAACTTTCTAAGAAGGATTCAATTTCATCTTTGTTTATGACTGCATGCCCAGAATCATATAAACAAAAACTGCACAATTTCGCTAATGTTCCAAGATTGAAATGAGTCCCCTTGGTTCTCACTGAATCCCAGAAGATGCACTGAATTCAGGAAGCACTGTGCCTTTATACCGCTGAAGCATGCTTTCAGTGTGTCCAGCAAAATGATTCTGGAACACCAGCAGAACCACAGAAAGTTGGAAAACACTTTTGGAATAGTAGCTAAGAACCCTTAATGATTCCTCTCTAAAGTCCTTAGCTGTGGAAAATCAATTTTCTGATCCTTACTCTCAAAAAGACTAGTGCATAATGCATCTATACATGTATTTGGTGGAATAATGTTCTTCTCCCTGTCATTAAGATATAAAACAACCAAATTTTAACACAGATTTTTTGTAGCTATGCTACTTTAAATTTTTTCACTGTCATTTCAGTCAGTTTGACTTCCCAGTGAGTGATTTACAGCACACAAATACTTCACTCTACCTTACAGTGAAATAAAATTGATTAGCCACATACCACTCACTAGCTTTAAACTGTGAATTCTTGTTGACAATAAAAGATTATAAAGTATCTTACTTGTTTGTGTATGGTAAATAATTTCAGACATAATCATTTTTATGCATTGTTCCCCTTGAGGCTCTGAAATATCTACTGTTATCTCTCCATACAATCTACATTAGGACACAATCACTCACTCCCTTGCTCATCTAAATTAATATTTTACTCATCTTGTTTCTTTAGTTTAAATGCCCTTCCTTAAATTTTAAGTCTCATTCCTTAAATCTAGGCTCTACTGTTCATTCTTTCATAAACTCTTTTCCTCATTCTCTTTGTACTTTTCTCAAAATACTGTCTGAACCCATTTGAGTTAATTTACTTCAACGTGGTATTTGTCATTAAGTCTGTTGGAGGCAGTCTCCCTCCTGCTAATGCAAAACTCCTTATAAGCAGAGATTCTCTCTCATTTATCTACATTTCTCTACAACTAGCTTCTAAATATTTGGAAATCTGCTTAGAAAAAAGAGCCCCAAATTTAGACTTCCCCAGAAAACCAGTGAAGGAAAATACCCAGTTACTCTGCATTTTGTATTAGGATTTTATGGACAAAAATCTTAAGAAAAATCAAACAGTGTAAAACACTACACTCAGGCCTATGCAGTACTGAACTTATATTTCATATGGAGAATCTAACTGTCAGTAAATTTGCTACAGTCTTTGAGTAGCAAAGCCTTCAAAAATGTGCACAAAGGTTTTGGCTAACTGAACTGAAATGACAGGTTACTTTAATTGAGCAAGTTAGATATCATTTTGAGTTAAACTCTTATTTAGTGTCTTGAAAGCCATTAACAAAGGGAATTGACTGAACTTTTCAACTTTTCACTATTTATTTAGACACTATATAGACATGGCTGAAGGAAATTTTGCCAAAAATACCTCAAAGAATTTTTTTCTTCAACTGCATAAGGTCATGAGAAAATAAAATCCCTCTCTTCTCAAATGACACTTTAAAGTTATGAGAGTACAGTGTAGGGAAATCAGTTCAGCCATGGATTATCAAAACAACAGAAATATAAAACAGGTACCGATTTATAGTATTTGTTGAAATAAATTGACTCTGATTCAAACTGTCAGCTAGGTTCTTTGACACTGAAAATAAAATACCAAACATACTAATGTAGAAACTTAGCAATGAAAAGCATGACCCTCCCTTTTATGATATTATCTTACTGTGAATTGAATTGATTGATAAATAAAGTTCAATTTGGCTCTTTCTGCATGAATTCAGCCCTGAGTCAAAGGGTTTTTAAAGTTTACACACACCGTTTCTGCTCATATTTTTATCCTTTGTAGAAACCATTTTGCATTTATACCTAATTGATTCTACTGAACTCCACGATTTTTCTATCACTCTGTTCCTTTCGAAGAAAATAGTTTTTTTCTGGCATGATCTAGGTCTTGGTCGAGAGGAGTGCATCTCCTTTTGTTTGTTGTCAGAAAGTCTCATTTGTGTGACTAGTTTAGTACCAACATTAAAAATTTAAGTAGCAAATGGACTGAAGGAGATTCAGGTGCAATAAGTGAAAAAAAAAAAAAGTAGATTTAAGAGTGTATGCAAGATAGAGTAATATACCAAGGTAGGGTTGTGTTCTCGATGACTGCCATCAGAAAGGGCCCATCCATTGAATGTCGCTATTATATCTCGGCATAAACGGTGTTGAAACTCTTTCAGCTGAAGTGTCCTGCCCAGGATGGTGACCTGCAGTCCCCTGAGTTCTAAGCTGTCCTGTGGACAGAGATCCATTTCCTGTTTCTGATAGCCCCCATCGTCTCACCCACATATCAGGGTTTAGTTAGAAAGAATGAAGCAGAGACCTTACAAATGCTTAAAAACCAGAAATTCTGTCAAGGGGAAAAGAAATAGAAAACAGAAGAAAGAGAATAAATCCCCAAATCCCTGCACATGCAAAAGCTTTCTTATTTTTTTCCCCACTTCTAAAGAAGATGAGTCAAATAAGAGCCCATTCAAAACCACATGAGTAAAAATGAAGTTGTGTGTTTTTCACATCCTTCAGAACAGGCTAAGGGATGAAAATGAGGGCGAGTTCCCTATAGTCAAACATGCCCAGAAGTAGCAAACTTTGACTTAGCCACGAGCCAAATAAGCTGCTCCTGAATAATCAGGTCTTGGTTTAAATCCATAGAGATGCCCTTTTCATGTATGTGAGGTGGACTTTTGATTTCATCTCTGGGACAAAGTTTGAAGTTATTTTGTGACTCTAGCATAGAAAATGAAGGAAACCCTTGTAACAGACAGCTCATGTAGGCTTATTATGAGTGTGTGTTTAACTCCCTCATGTGAATTATATTTTGAATCATTACCACTCAAGAGTCAGAGGGTTTCATCTACTTAAGCTCAAGATACCTGTGTGGAAAAGCATTCTAAACTCAACTTGCTGGGCAAATACCACTTTAATACTTGAGTACTTAAATACAAATATTGTATTAGAAATTAGATCTCTTCTTTCTCTTTCTCTTGACTTCTATCACATTAAATTAACAGACACTGTAGCAGATCTACATCACACATCAAAAAAATAACTTTTTAGAATTCATAACGGACAAAAGAGCCAAAATTCAGTTTTTATGTCTTTTTACAATGGAAAAAAGGTTCCTGTGGCAGAGGGATAGGATAAACTCTCATCTTAGCATATGATATAAAATGAATCGGAAGTAGCAAAAGCATAGATGCCCAGTGAACACTGAAAGTATGAATGACAGCAGGACACATGTCTAATTTATCCCTTTCTTTTCCTGAACTTACTATGGTGAAGGTGAGGGTGAAGTCGCTCAGTCGTGTCCGACTCTTTGCGACCCCGTGGACTGTAACCTACTAGGCTTCTCCGTCCATGGGATTCTCCAGACAAGAATACTGGAGTGGATTGCCATTTCCTTCTCCAGGGGATCTTCCCGACCCAGGGATCGAACTGCGTCTCCCACATTGGAGGCAGAAGGTTTAACCTCTGAGCCACCAGGGAATTTGACTGATAAACTTACCTCAAGATGGATAGTTCTTCATGGATAATTTCATCCAAAATGCCCACCATTACAAATGGATTTCAAGCCTTTAAACTTTCTACCGTCCCCTGAACTTGAAATGTTTTCAGTCCTACTTTTGTCAGAGTAATATATTTTTCTGGGTGTGTCTGGAAGGAAATTTTCTATAAAATTTGTTTTAGACCCTGTGTTGTCAAGCATTGTTTCAGAAATTAAAGGACCCAAAAATTGTTTTAATCTCCTTTTGCTCTGCAATAAGTTTCTGAAAGGGAAATACCAATATACGAGGTCAACTAAGCTATGAAAATTGTGAAAGTACCAAATCCCAGGATACATGTTGATAGTGAAAACCTGAATGACCAAGGACTTTTTTTTTTTCCTTCTAGCTCAGACAAGCTCCCATTATGAAACTTTGAAAGCTATTAAAAAATACTTTGTTATGGAAGGAGAATGGCTTTATTATCCTGTAGACTTTCATTTTAAATAATATTTGTATACATTTGGCCATATGAACGTATGAATTTGACCACTTGTTAATAAGAGTGAAAAGAAAGAAATAAAGTGTTAGTCCTTCCGTCTAATAAAGTGTTAGTCATGTCTGTCTCTTTGGGACCCCATAGACTGTAGCCCACCAGGCTCCTCTGTCCATAGAATTCTCCAGGCAAGGATACTGGAGTGGGTTGCCATTTCCCTCTCCAGCAGATCTTTCCTACCCAGGGATCAAACCCAGGTCTTCCTGCACTGGAAGCAGATTCTTGACTGTCTTAGCCACCAGGAAATCCCTGTTAAGAGTGGAGTTCATCTAATTTGGGGCAAATATAAATGTAGCAATAGTAATAAGGGGAGTTTACTGTGCAAAGTATATCTTACAAAATATATATATAACTGTTAAAATTATTAGAGAAATAATGAGTTTCAACCCCAGATGTACATGGGACGGTCTTTTATGTGAATGTGTAATGCTCTTAATTTAATAGCCTAACCTCAGCAATGGAAATAACAGTGCTTATTCTACAGGGATGTATGGAAGCCTGGCCACAGAGGCACTAGTCAAAATTTTGGAAAAGATAGATCAACACTAATTTTGTATTTTTAGTGGCAGGAATTTTGCTTCTGATAAAAAAAATAGTTCCCGGCTTTCAGAAGAGAATTCCTTAGTTAATAATTTCTTACATATATATATATATATATATACACACACACACACACATATATGTATTTGTATACATTGTATTTGGAGAAGGAAATGGCAACCCACTCCAGTACTCTTGCCTTGTATATGTAAAAAAATGTATATACATATATAAAGCGTTGTAATAGTGGAATACACTCTAAATGGTCGTATTTTTCCAACTCTGTTCCTTTGTGTCAGAAACTAGGAATATCCTGTTAGGTATATCAGTATTGGTTCTAGAAGAAATAACGTTATCCTTATTCACTACAGTAAGACCCTCTCTGTGGTAACGTGCTAATCTTAACCACTGACCAGTACAAGAAATGCAGCCCTCTGTCTGGGGAGGTACCTTCTATCCAAGCATGCATAAGATCAAACAACAATAACCAAGAAAAGATCAATGAAATAACGACCCAAGCTATAATTCTATGGCAGAATCATTTTTTGTAACTTTGAAAGTACAATTATTCTTTTTGGTTAAAATTATGCAGTCCTTTAAATAACTCTGAGTAAATGAATCATGTGCCATTAAAAGATTTCTTGAAAGTTTTTATTAGCTATGAAATAAAATAGCTTTAAGTTTTAGAATGTACTACTCAGTTGGAGACTCTCATGTCTTTGTGATATTCTGGTGACAATTTCTATTCTAAGTGTCAAAAACAACTCTGCTATCTGGAACAAGTCATGTAGTATTCTCTCCTTTTAATATTCTAATCGTGAGGTGTGAAGTGAAATGGTTGCACAGTGTAATGGTGGTAAAGAAGTGGAGTGTCAATGAGACGGGGAAGGTGACAGACTCAAAATAGGTCCCTGAGGTGCTCTCCAAGTGCACTGGATAAAGATTCCCCTGGGAAAATTTTCTCATTAGTTCTCAGACACAGTTCAGTAATTCAGTAGCACCAGGTTACCATTAGTCACAAGACCAAAATATGTTACTTCCCATGCTTTAGTTCCTTTATTTGTATATGTCATTTTCAGACTGAAAATTATGAGCCCCACTCCAGTACAAAGACAGTCAGTGAATTGTTTACCTACTGAAGTATGATAACATGACAAGCAGATTCTACAGAGTTTTCTTTTAATTGTTGACGTATGAAGCGATTCAAAAAGAAATAGACATTTTAAATGGTTCTAATGATACTTTGCTGAAACAACTGTCAATTTCTTTATACCAGAATTACTGAACATGCACACACACACACACGTGTGTGCACATATATTTTCATAAGAAAACCAGGAAGCATTCAGACAGTTGTTAAAAATCACATCATCAAAAACCTCTGTTGCCCTTATTTATGCTACTTATAATATAAACTTATCGCTGCTTAAACCAGTTACTATCTACTGACTATATTCTGTTTCATAAATTGTTAATGTTCTTTATAAAATCAGAAAATGTCAAGTGATTTACTGCACATGTGAATATGGTATGTCCACATTTTATACTGCAACAGGAAGCTCAAAGACTGTGACCTTTAGTTAATTTTCTATATAATTGCTGAGAAAGATGTTAAAGCACAGATTATAACTCTACATGTTTTGTTTCCACAGTCGTAAATGATATGTACCTTTTGCTATGTTTTGAAATTTAACTGCATGCCCACTCCATAGTTGAAGGTGTAATGGGTTAGGGGCTTGTCTATCTCATTACTCACTAGGTCAGAAAGAAAGGCGTATGCACCGCCACACCCCTACTAATCATTTAAATCCTTCTTGTTATATTAGGGAATCAATAATGAAATTTGTGAAAATGAAAATCAGATGCCATACTAACAGACTGTTGTAGATCTTTGTATTTCATAAAATAACTCAGTATTTTACTAAACAGATATTTCAGTGATGACCATTCTTATGTTTGAAAGATAACTAGTGTATGGTGTTACAAAAAATTACTCAATTTACTTTATAATACATTCTAGAGGAAATATAATTTAAATATATCTACCTAAACATCATGACAGAGTAGAAGAAGAAGTTAACCTTTGATGAATGCACTGTATGTTTCTTACAGAAATAAAATGTGGCATGTAAACTGTAAGAGGAAGTTATCTATTAGAAATAATTATGAGACACAGAGGAAAGACTAGACTTTTCCAAAGACTTGTTGAAAAAAATCCTTCCTAATAGGAACACATGCTTATCAAAACAGTAATGATCAGAATTCCAAGCAAACCATCAAATACTTCTGTTTATATGCTACCCATAGAGTTATTGTTGAATTATAAATTGTAAATATGTATAAGTGACTCATTTTAAAGAAGTTGTCAGCTGCAGCTACAGTTCTTCACCTTCTGTCATCCCAACTATCAAGGGGGCTAACTCAATGACTTTCTTGTCAGTCTACCTTTCTTGCCTAGAATACTCAATTCCCAAAACACAACAAAATATAAATGAGGGGAAAGTGCTAATGACGCATAATTGCCAAGAGTTATTAAGTTTTTAAAGCTCCTTTGCTGACTAAATTTTAAACGAGCAAAATCCTGAAATAAATTCACCAAGGGAGTAATTGTATTTTTAATAGGTGTCCACTGAAAGGAAATATGTAATATTGTCTTCTGGTCTACCTTTCATATGGTAGGAGTCTTATCAGCTTTTGAGACCCAGGTATATGTAGTTTAGTCCATGTATAAGATCTGTACTCATTAAAAACTAGACTAATGAAAAAACCCTACATTCTAATTAAAGAAAAAGTGGCTCTAAATGATAAGATTTGGAAGCTGTCCTGTATCACTTAGAAGTTTAAAGGTGTATTTTAAATCTTTAGAATCAGGTTAATGTCATTGTTCAACAATTGAACCAAAATCTTTATATTTAGCAAATAATACAGAGTAGTTCTCAAATCTTATAATTCCATGCCATTTTCCCTTTAAATTACCTTAAAAATGCCACTGTGATGACAAAAGCTGTCTTCTCTAATGACTTGATACAGTCTAAACGTGCAATTTCTTTTCCATTTTTGACTTGGGTTGGTTTATTTTGTTTCTGCTGACATTGTATTTTGTGGTATGTTTTCATAACTGAGAAAAATCTTTTCCAAGCAAGAGAGATGGATGGTTCCTGAAATCACAGCTTATGGGTTCGTTTTTAGAAAAAAAGTGAAAAATTTTCCACGCTGTTTATTTTAGTCATTATTTTAGAAAAATTAAGCTTTTACTTAAATTTTTTGCTGTGGAGAATTGCTTGCATCTGTCTATATATAATTTAGTATACACAGAAGTCAATAGTGGAAACTCAGCAAAACAGTTGATCAGATAGTCTTAGTGAAAGGGGGCCCTAAAATATGAAATTAGTGATTTTCTCAGATTATGGTATAAGTAAGATAATGGCAGCGTGTTACCCTTTGTGTAAGTTTTTGTTTCATTTTTAACATTTCCTATGTAAAATAGTTCTTAAGAATCTTAGAAATGTGTGATGTCTTTATCGTTGTAGTGCTGTGACTTATACATGCTTTCACTGACACAAGTAAATAGACTCTATATCCACATGCAAACAAATGCAAGTCAGGGGCCGCTCAACAGATGTGCTCTTGTGTGGGAATCACATCACTTTTTCTGAAATACTGAAGTCATGACTTTCAAGTAGTTTTAAATTTCAAATCAGCTTAGTCCATATTTAATCTGGACATGTTGGTTTAACACCAAGCCACACCAGACCTTTTAAAAGTTCAGTGGCTGTGATATAAAATTCTTCACTGTGTTGCACCAATAAATTGAGAAGTGCAATATAATTCTCCACTATTATAGGAACTATCATGAAATGAAATAAAGACTTTGATACAGGTCCTCACTCAGGTGCCCACTCTTTCACAGTTACATTGAAAGTGTATGTTCACAAAATTCATAAAAAAATCACACAGAAGATGCATAGTATATGGAAGTAAGTAGTAAAAAAGAAAATCAACTCCACTATTTTTTTCCTGTTGGTCACTTTACATGCCAGTAGATTAAAAGACTCTGAGTTCTTTTTCTTTGAGGACCCCTTTGTAACTGAATTATTTAGTTTTTAAAAAAAAATTTTTTTAAAAAACTAAGCAGCCAAAAGAAAGAGGCACTTGGCACCTCCACAAGTATCTCAGTTCTTTTCATATTGTCAATAGCTCCACTGATAGCACTGTTCTTTTGACAGCTAAAAGCAGATTGTGGGGGTTAAGTATGGGAGCAATTCAAATGTCCATAGTAAACTGCAGGGGGGCAGAGAGAGCTCAGAGAGCAGCAGCTTTAAAGTAATTGACTAATACAGTAAGGATATTAAAGTCATTTAGTGCCAAAAGGGAACACACTGATCCCTGACCCTCAGCCACTTTGGAGTAATCTAGTATTCAATCCAGCGTGTAATGACTGCCAGGCCTGTCAATCCTCCAGGCTCTCCAGTCAAATGCCTGTGGCTACTATTGGCTTATGGTAAAAGGACAGAAATGCAAGGAAATGCCTCTCAATCAGCCTATGATGTGATAATGTTATTGCTCCAATGTATTCTATATTGTCCCTGCATAGTTTAATCTGTTGAGACCCATGTCAAAAATTGCCCTTGTTCCCCAGAGGTCTTTACTCAACCTTTTAGTAATACAAGTGGATTTGAAAGGGAAGGGGGTAACTTACTTGATGAATTGTTTCCAGCTAACATATATATATATATATATATGAGATAAGAGGTCAGCTGTGTCTTAAATGCTATCCATGCAAGGTAAACTAGGAATGTGGTAGTAATCTGATTTGTGAACCCTTGTTCCATTTTTATTCCAATGGGCAAAATATTTTACAATAAAAAATATTGACACAGAAGTATATTTACATGATGGCTGATTCATATTCAGTGCATGTGCCAAAAGGAGTTTTAACAGGAGACTGCAGAAAAAAAGATTTATTTGTTTCTTCCATTTTGAGCACAAAAAAGTTGGCCAACTTTTGGGAAGCTTGCATTTCAAATGAGGTATTTTGCATTTGGAAAATAAAATTATTGCTACAGGCTGCAATTGAAAAAAAAAAACTAAGAGAGAGTGCAGGAAATTGCCATTTTTTTGTTATTTTGATTTTGCTGTAATTCAGGCAATAGAAATTGACCCATATAGAGACTCTAAAGTTGAAAAAACAAAATGGGATAATAATTATTCAAATCCTATTTTATTATCTTACAAAGAATCTTTGTATTTCTTAGTCATTCCTTCATTTATTTTTTCAAAGCCTACTATATAGAATCTTTGAAAAGGGAAAGCTCCGGCGATGAGAATATTATTTTTAGAGACCATTAAGTTTACATGGGGGAGGCATTTTACCTATTTCTGTTCCATAGAAATCTGTGAAGTTCATCACAGGGAAGATGCTATACAAAATTAGAAACAAAGATAAACATCTGTTTGCTTATAAGCTTGAAATAACTTTGGTGTCAAAAACAAATGGCATCAACTTTGCCCCCTCCATCAACCTGTCCTCTTGCCATTCAGCCCTGTAATTAATCAATGTTTGGTTGTAGTCTAAAAACCATTCTGCATGTGTTGCCCACTTTCCCACTTGAGGTATTCTGAATTTGTGTGCAATATTTTGCAGAATATAAGAGATAGAGGAAAATCTTACTTTTGTGTTCCGAGATTTCCCAGACTTCAGGGACGTAATGATTGCAGGACGAATCCCATCGGGCAATTTTTCATTAGTATCTGTGACAAGCTGTTTCACCACAGGCTATTGTTTTCATGGAAAGTTCAAATACAATAGGATGGGTTAAGGTGTGCTATTAACACATAATGGTATGATTATTACCTATCATATATATATGACCTTTGTCACCTAAAACATTGATACTTTTCATTATGATGTACCATCCTAGTATAAGAGGAATAATTGGACAGCTTTAGAGTGCTTTTGTTAGTTGTCTAATTATATTATATATGTTTAAAGTTTTCAGAGCTTTTCTGAGAGGTGAGATAGAAGGGAAAAACCAAATAGGTCAAAGAATCACAGGGCTTTAAAGGACCTTGACATTAATTTGTCTATTCCTTCTACATCCTGGCATCAAGTAGCTAAGCTATTTCAGGTGAGGGTATATTTTATATAAAATTCTAAATTTCAGCATCACATGTATCTGCAAAAATCCATATGCCTCTAAAGTAATAACTTGACTCTACAGGCACACAAAAAATCAGTCTTTATAGCTACCTATTGTATTACAAGTTTCTTCAATGAGTTGAAACTTATTTCTTCTCACATCTCCTTACACAAATCAGTAGTCCCATTTTATTTATTTTTTGTTTGTACAACCTCATGTTCCCAATGACAGTTGTTAAATACATATTTAGTTTTCTCTAGAATGAATGTGAGTAATCATCATTGGTTTGGGTTAATTGAGTAGATTCTCCTTTAGCTTCAGCAGAATTAAGGGCACATATCTTCATTTCTCACAGTCAATATGTGGTTGAAAAAATTTCATTCCTTCAGCAAATATGGAATTTCAGCTCTGCACATGGCATTATGCCAAGTTCTATAAGGGGTATAAAGAAGAATAAGATATGATCCCTAATTTCAAAAAGCTTACAGACCAATATAGGAAGTGAAACACTAGACAAGTCACTATAGCTAACCGTTGAAACAGGAAAAGGTAGCTAAAATTAATTAAGTACATATAAGTAGCCAGTCTGTATAATTCCAATTAATGGACACAGGATTACTTTCACTTGTTAGGCTGCCCTTCCTGAGGTTTAGGAAAGTCACCTTGTTATGAAGTCAGTGACTATATTTGAAACAAGTTCTTGCTGGCTCGCAGATGGCACAGTAGTAAAGAATTGGCCTGCAAATGCAGGGGATGAAGGAGATGAAGTTTCAGTCCTTCGGTCAGGAAGATCCCCTGGCGTAGGATATGGTAACCAACTCCAGTATGCTTGCCTGGAAAATCCCATGGACAGTGGAGCCTGACAGGTTACAGCCCATGGGTTGCAAATAGTCAGACACGAATGAGCATATATGTCCCCATCTTTTTGGCTCTGGGGGCTACTCTTTCCTAGCAAGACTGCCTCTTTTCCATAACAGGGCCCATCATGGCCTAATTCCCCCATGTGAGGAAAGTCACCTTATTCTTTTCCAAACTGAAATTCCATTTTTAATTTTAAGCAAAAGGGAGACTCCAGAGGTAACCATGCCATCCAGTGTAAACAAAGCAGTCTTTATGTAGGCTCATCTCTTATTAAATTGATCTCTGAGGCCATGAGATTAAAAAAAAACATGTCTTATTTCTTATGGTAATCTGAATATAGTAGACCTTTGAAACGTAGAACTAGTTAAATGGGTACACAGAATATCTATTTTCTTCTCAGACCTAGAATTTTCTTTAGGAATTAATATCTAGAACATCTCCCAGAGAATGAAGATAATCCCAGCAAGCTACAAAGTTGTGAAAAGCCATAAGCTTATTAGCCATCAAAATGTTTAGTTTATATTTATCAGGGTTTTTTTCCCATACATTTTTTAAGGAAAAATAAATGTCAAAAAATTTATTTTAAAACAAGCATAATCTCTCCCATCTGGCAGACAGATTGTAGACATTAGTATGTATAATTCAGTGTGGTATATTGATTTTGTTTCTTGCAATCCAAGTGGACCCTGGCAGTCTCTAGGTGTGTGTGTGTGCATGCTCAGTCACTAAATCATGTCCAATTCTTTGTGACCCGATACATTTGTCAGAGTTTTTCCCATACTCTTAATTAATGTATGAAGAAAAGAGGGCTTCCCTGGTGGCTCAGACAGTAAAGAATCTGCCTGCAATGCAGGAAACCTGGGTTTGATTCCTGGGTCTGGAAGATCACCTGGAGACAGGAATGGCAACACACTCCAGTATTTTTGCCTGGAGAATCCATGGACAGAGAAGCCTGGATGAGGTCACAAAGTGTTGGACATGACTAAGCGACTAAGCACATACACACATGAAGATAAAAAGGCAGAAAATTTGAGTGTATGAAAAAGTAAATATTTTTTGTGTGACTTTTATAATTCCATATTTAATGGCAGAATTATACCAACAGGTTAAAATCAATGGATGATTGATCTGCTAACCAGTTATATCTACATCTTCATTTCTATTCTTATTTACTTAGAAGATGCTATTATTATTAAGGGCCATTATGATAACCTACAGAGTTTTTTTTGAGCATTAAAAATTTGATCCACTGTTTCTTATTTTTAAAACTTTTTATTATAAAGTATAATATTCAGATCATTTGCACAACACATAAATATATAGCTCAAAGAGTGATCACAAGTGAGTATCTGAAGAAAGCCAAGAAATACAAAATTGGCAGCAATCCAACAACATTCTCTGGAACTTGGACAATTGCTGCTTTCATCTTTTTTCCTCTTTACCAGAGATAACCACTATTCTGACTTCTAACTTTAAGGTTAAACTTTGTTTCGTCTTTATATACATGGAATTACTTTTGTATCTAGCTTCTTTCACTTCACATTTATTGGATAAAATCTTTGTAGTTGTATACATCAGTAGTTGAGTCATTTTTGTTGTTGTACAGTATCCATTTTATGAATACCACTTGATTAATTTGTCCGTTTCACAGCAGATGAACCTTTGGGTTTCCAGTCTGGGAATATTACAGATAATGCTGTTCTAAACACAGTGCTTGTATGCAAGTTTTTGGTTCTGTGTATAATTAGGAGTTAAATTGCTAGGTCATAAATTAGGCATATGTTCAAATTGAGAAAATGATGCCAGTTTTTCAAACTGGTTGTACCAGTGTATTTTCTCACCAAGATTATAAGAGAGTTCCTGCTGTTTTATATCTTTAGTGGAGATTTGTGTTGTTAAAGGGCTTCCCTGGAGGCTTAGAACTTCCCCCGTAGCTCAGCAGTAAAGAATCTGCCTGTAATACAGGAATGCAGGAGATGCTGGTTTGATCCCTGGGTTGGGAAGATGGGAAGATGCCCTGGCATGCCAGGATGGCATGGCAGCCCATTCTGGTATTATTGCCTGGAGAATTCCATGGACAGAGGAGCCTGGCAGAGTATAGTCTATAAACGGTGACAAAGAGTTGGGTACGACTGAAGTGATTGAGCATGAACACACGTATTCTTAAAGTCATTAATTTCAGTCCTTCTTTGGTTCATATAATGGTATCTCATTTTAATTTGTATCTCTATGGTTACTTATGAAGATATGCACATTATAATGTTTACTGGGTAATATCAGTATATTTCACAAATTGCTTTTAAAAATTGCACTGATAACATCAACAGTATATAATACATATTTCCTCATACCCTTAACAGCACTGGGAACTACCAAACTTCAAGTGCAAACAAAAAGGTCACATTATTACCATGATTAATTTATTTTGTTACGATTAACTCTGAGCATAGTTCTCTGCTTTTATTTTTTTTAACATTTTTGCTATTTTTTGTGATACTTATTCCTGTCTTTGATTATTTTTTTTCTATTGGGTTGATTATTTTATTGATTTTTNCTTATTAGCCATCAAAATGTTTAGTTTATATTTATCAGGGTTTTTTTCCCATACATTTTTTAAGGAAAAATAAATGTCAAAAAATTTATTTTAAAACAAGCATAATCTCTCCCATCTGGCAGACAGATTGTAGACATTAGTATGTATAATTCAGTGTGGTATATTGATTTTGTTTCTTGCAATCCAAGTGGACCCTGGCAGTCTCTAGGTGTGTGTGTGTGCATGCTCAGTCACTAAATCATGTCCAATTCTTTGTGACCCGATACATTTGTCAGAGTTTTTCCCATACTCTTAATTAATGTATGAGGAAAAGAGGGCTTCCCTGGTGGCTCAGACAGTAAAGAATCTGCCTGCAATGCAGGAAACCTGGGTTTGATTCCTGGGTCTGGAAGATCACCTGGAGACAGGAATGGCAACACACTCCAGTATTTTTGCCTGGAGAATCCATGGACAGAGAAGCCTGGATGAGGTCACAAAGTGTTGGACATGACTAAGCGACTAAGCACATACACACATGAGGATAAAAAGGCAGAAAATTTGAGTGTATGAAAAAGTAAATATTTTTTGTGTGACTTTTATAATTCCATATTTAATGGCAGAATTATACCAACAGGTTAAAATCAATGGATGATTGATCTGCTAACCAGTTATATCTACATCTTCATTTCTATTCTTATTTACTTAGAAGATGCTATTATTATTAAGGGCCATTATGATAACCTACAGAGTTTTTTTTGAGCATTAAAAATTTGACCCGCTGTTTCTTATTTTTAAAACTTTTTATTATAAAGTATAATATTCAGATCATTTGCACAACACATAAATATATAGCTCAAAGAGTGATCACAAGTGAGTATCTGAAGAAAGCCAAGAAATACAAAATTGGCAGCAATCCAACAACATTCTCTGGAACTTGGACAATTGCTGCTTTCATCTTTTTTCCTCTTTACCAGAGATAACCACTATTCTGACTTCTAACTTTAAGGTTAAACTTTGTTTCGTCTTTATATACATGGAATTACTTTTGTATCTAGCTTCTTTCACTTCACATTTATTGGATAAAATCTTTGTAGTTGTATACATCAGTAGTTGAGTCATTTTTGTTGTTGTACAGTATCCATTTTATGAATACCACTTGATTAATTTGTCCGTTTCACAGCAGATGAACCTTTGGGTTTCCAGTCTGGGAATATTACAGATAATGCTGTTCTAAACACAGTGCTTGTATGCAAGTTTTTGGTTCTGTGTATAATTAGGAGTTAAATTGCTAGGTCATAAATTAGGCATATGTTCAAATTGAGAAAATGATGCCAGTTTTTCAAACTGGTTGTACCAGTGTATTTTCTCACCAAGATTATAAGAGAGTTCCTGCTGTTTTATATCTTTAGTGGAGATTTGTGTTGTTAAAGGGCTTCCCTGGAGGCTTAGAACTTCCCCCGTAGCTCAGCAGTAAAGAATCTGCCTGTAATACAGGAATGCAGGAGATGCTGGTTTGATCCCTGGGTTGGGAAGATGGGAAGATGCCCTGGCATGGCAGGATGGCATGGCAGCCCATTCTGGTATTATTGCCTGGAGAATTCCATGGACAGAGGAGCCTGGCAGAGTATAGTCTATAAACGGTGACAAAGAGTTGGGTACGACTGAAGTGATTGAGCATGAACACACGTATTCTTAAAGTCATTAATTTCAGTCCTTCTTTGGTTCATATAATGGTATCTCATTTTAATTTGTATCTCTATGGTTACTTATGAAGATATGCACATTATAATGTTTACTGGGTAATATCAGTATATTTCACAAATTGCTTTTAAAAATTGCACTGATAACATCAACAGTATATAATACATATTTCCTCATACCCTTAACAGCACTGGGAACTACCAAACTTCAAGTGCAAACAAAAAGGTCACATTATTACCATGATTAATTTATTTTGTTACGATTAACTCTGAGCATAGTTCTCTGCTTTTATTTTTTTTAACATTTTTGCTATTTTTTGTGATACTTATTCCTGTCTTTGATTATTTTTTTTCTATTGGGTTGATTATTTTATTGATTTTTCAAAAAATCTTATATATTTACTTAAAATTTTATCTATCACAGATTTCCCCTCTAATTGGCCCTTTGATTTGGTTTATCCTATTTTTAGCCATACAAAAGATTTTTTGTGTGTGTGTTGCTAGATTTATCGATCTTCATTCTTCATAGTTTTAGGGTTTTGTGTATATTTAAGATTTCCTTCTCTACTCAAATTAACACAAATTATTATTTTTCAATTAGCTAATGATCTCTCCTAGATCTCTTATGGTTTGAAATTTTACAGCTAAATCTTTGATGCAGGGAGTTTATTTTGGAGTAAAAGAAATTCAGAATTATTTATTGTTTTTTTTTTTTAATCCAAAATGAGTAGCTAGTTGTCCAGATATTATTTTTTCATTAAAGTAGGTGGCAATAGTGGTAAAGAGACTACCTGCCAATGCAAGAGACATAATGCAAGATCAAATGCAAGATGCAGTTTGATTATAGGTTGGGAACCTACTCCAGTATTTTTGCCTGGAGAATTCCATTGGCAGAGGATGTGGTCGGTAGCATTGCAAAGAGTCAGACATGCACATACACTATTCTCTGCTAAATTCCAAAGTACACGTGAACTTATTTCTGGACTCCCCACCTAGTTAAAATTTTAAATTTTTCTATCTATTCCAATACTAATTTTGACCTGTTATAATTAAATTATCTAGATTGCCGGGAGGTTATCTAGATAACCTCAGATATGCAGATGACACCACTCTTATGGCAGAAAGTGAAGAGGAACTCAATGGCCTCTTGATGAAAATGAAAGTGGAGAGTGAAAAAATTGGCCTAAAGCTCAACATTCAGAAAACGAAGATCATGGCATCTGGTCCCATCACTTCACGGGAAATAGATGGGGAACAGTGGAAACAGTGTCAGACTTTAGTTTTTTGGGCTCCAAAATCACTGCAGATGGTGATTGCAGCCATGAAATTAAAAGACGCTTACTCCTTGGAAGAAAAGTTATGACCAACCTGGATAGTATATTCAAAAGCAGAGACATTACTTTGCTGACTAAGGTCCATCTAGTGAAGGTTATGGTTTTTCCTGTGGTCATGTATGGATGTGAGAGTTGGACTGTGAAGAAGGCTGAGTGCTGAAGAATCGATGCTTTTGAACTGTGGTGTTGGAGAAGACTCTTGAGAGTCCCTTGGACTGCAAGGAGATCCAACCAGTCCATTTTAAGGAAGATCAACCCTGGAATTTCTTTGGAAGGAATGGTGCTAAAGCTGAAACTCCAGTACTTTGGCCACCTCATGAGAAGAGTTGACTCATTGGAAAAGACTCTGATGCTGGGAGGGATTGAGGGCAGGAGGAGAAGGGAATGACAGAGGATGGGATGGCTGGATGGCATCACAGACCTGATG
>SJYX01023282.1:555325-578892 GCA_006410675.1 Oreotragus oreotragus | reverse complement strand
TGGTGATGGACAGGGAGGCCTGGCGTGCTGCGATTCATGGGGTCACAAAGAGTCGGACACGACTGAGTGAACTGAACTGAACTCAATTGAAGTGAACTGTATGTGTTTTAATAATAGTTTCTCTTCCTTTCAAAGTATTTCTAGACATTTTTTACCTTAAAAATTCTGGATGAACTTTAATATCATTTTGTTGATTTTTCACCAAATTTGCATAATTCTAAATTTACATTATACATTAACTTTGGAGAAAAATTGGCCTCTTTGCAGTATTGAATGTCCCCAACCAATAATAGTGTGTATTTTCATGTATTCAAATTTTCTTTTCATTCTTTTTCTACTTTTTTTTTGTCATTTGCCAACTTTGGCATAGAGAACTTAAGATGGCTAATTAGATACATTAACCATTAGATTTTAAATGAAAAGATTTAATTGAGCTTAATTTAACTAGCTCACTATTGAATGTCATATACTTTACAAATGCCCTAAAGTTAATACATACATTTGTATAAATATGTTGCCCTGTATATGTTAAATGAAAATGCATTGTTTCTCTTAATTTTCTGGACCCAAAGAAGTCAACTTACATGAATAGACATACACATCAGTTCAGTTCAGTTCAGTCACTCAGTCGTGTCCGACCCTTTGTGATCCCATGAATCGCAGCATGCCAAGCCTCCCTGTCCGTCAGCAACTCCTGGAGTTCACTCAGACTCACATCCATCGAGTTGGTGATGCCATCCAGCCAACTCATCCTCTCTCATCCCCTTCTCTTCCTGCCCCCAATCCCTCCCAGCATCAGAGTCTCTTCCAATGAGTCAACTCTTCTCATGAGGTGGCCAAAGTACTGGAGTTTCAGCTTTAGCATCATTCCTACCAAAGAAATCCCAGGGCTGATCTCCTTCAGAATGGACTGATTGGATCTCCTTGCAGTCCAAGGGACTCTCAAGAGTCTTTTCCAACACCACAGTTCAAAAGCACCAGTTCTTTGGCACTCAGCCTTCTTCACAGTCCAACCCTCACATCCATACATGACTACTGGAAAAACTATAGCCTTGACTAGATGGACCTTTGTTGGCAAAGTAATGTCTCTGCTTTTGAATATGCTATCTAGGTTGGTCATAACTTTCCTTCCAAGGAGTAAGCGTCTTATACCCATGTGTATATGATGTATGGCTTTCTGGGTGGCTCAAAGGGTAAAGCGACTGCCTGCAATGTGGGAGACCCAGGTTCAATCCCTAGGTCAGGAAGATCCCCTGGAGAAGGAAATGGCAACCCACTCCAGTATTCTTGCCCGGAAAATCCCCTGGACAGAGAAGCCTGGTAGGCTACAGTCCATGGGGTAGCAAAGACTCAGACACAACAGAACGACTTCACTTCACTTCACTTCTTAGTGATCTTTATACAGGCAGAGAGAGGGATTCCAGGTAAAAGTTATATATATTCAGATATATCTGTGATTTTATTTAAGATGCAATGCCAGTAGCAACACAGAGAAAATGATATACCTCAAGTAAGAATTTAAAGTAATATTGTTTCTATGTAAAATGATTTTGTAGTAAATGAACTATAGAATTTAGGAATATATTTCCTCTAATACAGAAGCTCTTACCATAGTCAAATTGTTATTTTTTTATTGAAGTAATCCAATATCTGAAGGCCTTATACCCAACTAATGTAATATGGTAGCCTCCTTTACCACATGAAGGCGTGGTCTCGTGGATAGCAGTTGAGCTGGGTGAAGTTGTATGCAGTCACATTCATCTATCAAATAACTGGAAAATATGTGCTGAACACTTATCATGTGTTTACTTGATATATACTTAGAACAACAAATAACCAAAGTGGTTATTAACTGACTGTAAATGGATGTAAGAGACATGAAAATTGCTTTGGGCTGAAAAGGAAGAAGATGATTTCATAAATTACATGGGATTTATAGAAAGTCTTTTAGATTTCTTAAGAAATGAATGCTATGTGGAAATAGGGAAAATAAAACATGACAAAGAAGACAAACTGAACACAGAAGCAGCAGTGGTCAAAAGTGTTGGAACATGGAGCATGGAGTCTCTTGAACCCCCCTCTTTTTACGTTTTATTTTCAACTCTCCAGTTTGACAACTTCTGACAATTACAGGCTTAAATTTTGCAGTGTTGTCCACTTTCTATTTGAATTCAAAATGTGCCTCCATACTTAAAGATTAGGCATTGTTGTGATGTTTACAATCCCTGAGAGCATCGTTGCTGCCTCACTTGTGCTTTTAGAATAAAGCTTACGTGACAGTTATCTAAGAAAAAAAAATTTTTTTTAGTGCACTAGTACTAAAACTAGCCTTCTGCTTCACAGTTCCAGTGAAATAATTTTATCTTACATCATTAAAGTATGATTTCTCCTATACTATCCTCTCAAGTACATTTTAATCTAATAGAACCATTTTGTAAACATATAAAATGACAATGCTGTCTTCTCCAAGTTTGATTTCAAACACTAATGTGTATGTATAGATGTACAGTGCATAAATATACAAATGTACACACATGTACACTTCTTTATTACCTCAGAATAAAAATGCAAATGAATTTATTAGCCTAGGAGTGGCACCAAATGGAAATTTATGCACATACATTTAAAAAACAGAACCTTTGAAAATAAAGCAGTTGCAGCTATTAATTTTCCTCTTTGACACTTTTTTAAATTCTTCTAAAAAAATGAAACAGCATGAATACTGTCAATATATCACAACAGCCACATTAGGTTTTGTGATATACATCATAATATAAAGAGCACTATTAGAGCACAACCTGGGAACCATTAAATCATTCTAAATCACTGTTACATTCCATTAGTGTCAATGGTGAAACCACATAATAGGCTTTATTACAAACTTCACCTTGGTAGGCCATTGTCTCTAATAACCACTTCTCTATGATGTGGTATCATACCCAGAAATCCAGGGAGATAATAAAGGCTCCCTTATTTCTTTTTTATTGGATGGGTAAAGTTAAATTTAGCTGTAAGTAAAAAAAAATTCTGAGGCTTTGTTCACTAACTGCGAGTTGCTGCTATTTGGACAAAAAAAAAATTAGACAGACTTGGGAAGAACAGTTTGAAATAAATTTAAATCCTGGCAATGCTGAGGCCAGGGTAGGCTGGGCAGTGCCAGCAATTACGATGTCATTTTTGAAATGCAGTTTAGTACATTTGTGTGCCTCTTTACACTTTTGTTCAGGAGCAGAGTATTGATTATAGAAACACTGTAAGTTTCAAACCTGCCCTTTCTCTCATTCTCCCCCGGTTTGAGTTGTACCCTTTTAGAAAGTCATTTGGGCACTTGGTTGAGGTGAGCCTGGTAAGGACTTCAGCTCAAACTGAGATCAATTTTCAGATGTTTCAGGGAGAATTGTATAGTGTTCTGTGCCCCTATTCTTTACAAATAGAACCATTTATTCCCCTCCCCCTACTAAAATTTAGTTACAATCTCTTCACTCTATTTCTTGGATGCATCTACAAATATAATGCTCCTGGCAAAGATTTCTGCTGCACAATAGACATCTGTGTTATTGGTTGAGGACATTTTAGGATAGGTTAAAATGAGTGAAAGTCAGATACAGTTGCATAAATAAATAAAACTCTAATGAATGATTGAAATAATTTGTTTAGTAGACTACCACATGAGAGACCAAACGCTTTATATTCTCTCTATTAGTTATGAGAAATTGTAAAGTGCTTAAACAATTATTGATTATAAATAAGTACATTTATTTTTATAAACCAACCATCTACCCTTTGGAGGTGAGCTTTGAAAAAGTAGTTCAGGGCACTGAAATAGATGATTATTCTAATGGCTTCATTTTGCTTCTGATCCATTCTTTAGAACCTGATTTTAAAACAGCAATAATATTATCACATGTCATCCCTATGATAAGATGATGTTTTAAACTTAGGAGGAGAAAGTGATAAAGCAAAGAGGAACAAATACCAAATATTTCAAGGGAATTGGAAATAAGTCACCAAGAGTTGAATATTTCAGAAAGATAAACAAGCAAACAAAAATCATAGTGAGGAATCTGGCAGATGTATGTTTATAAGAATTGTCTAATAAAAGGGACAAAAATAAATAAATTTGGAAATCATAAAGTTGATAAAACATAAGAAATATAGAAACCTCGTCTCATGCCTTGTACATTTATTTAAAATGTCCTCATGCCATGAAACACTTTTAGGTCTCTTTGTTAATAGTGAGGCTTGCTTACCTGAGTCAGAGGTACCAGATTGACATGAAAGCATATTTCCCCATCCCTCCTATTTCTATTCCCTTCTCTTCCCTGGTGGCTCAGAGGTTAAAGCATTTGCCTCTAATGCGGGAGACCTGGGTTCGATCCCTGGGTCGGGAAGATCCCCTGGAGAAGGAAATGGCAACCCACTCCAGTATTCTTGCCTGGAGAATCCCATGGACGGAGAAGCCTAGTAGGTTACAGTCCACGGGGTCGCAAAGAGTCGGACACGACTGAGTGACTTCACCTCATCTCTCTTCCTTTTGCATATTTCCCCATCCCTCCCATTTCTATTCCCTTCTCTTCCTTTTCTTTTCTTCATTTTCTGTCTTTTGTCTCTGCCCGCCTCCCTCCTTCTTGCCTTATCTTTTTCCTTCTGTCTCCCTCCCTTTCCCACTCTGTCCTATCTCTCTCCTGTTAGCTCCCTTGCCCTCGCCTCTTCTTTCTCGCTTCCCTTTTAAACAAATCAACAGTCTTTTTCAATTCTGATTTATGCATAATGTGTTTGGAAATAACAATGCAAGAAAGTGTTAGTATAGCACTTCATGAAAGAAAAATTAAAGATAAAAACTGGTGGTATTAGGCTTTTTTTTTTTTAAATGAACATTTGAACAGAAAGAAGTATAAACTTGATTTACTGCCTCTGTTGCCCAAAGAAATTCTTTTAGGTAAAGCATCACCTCTGACCTTGTTTTCAGGGTACATTGTATTTCTCATTTTTTGTTATTTCTGGTTTGCAATGTCATTAATGCTCATAGAAAAGTGAGAGAATTGCAGTTTGAAAAGTCCATGCTCTACTTTATGAAGGCTAGCTTTATTTCCTATGTTTTCGAGATTCTTTTTTCCCTCTTGAAAAAAATCTTGATAACTCAATTCTTAAATACATTGGAAAACTTACCTAAGTAGAAATTACATTAAAAAAACAATAGATGTTATTTTCTGATGTTAAATTGGCTCATCAGACTGTCAGTTCAGAATTGAATCTGAGTGTCATGAATACACTGGTGTCAGAATTAAAAGAAAAACATTATTAGAGTTTGTTTTAAAGCTTTGGTTTTAGGCTTCAAATGGTGAGCACACTAGGTTTAACTTGTATCACACGGTTACCAGACAGAGTAGTTGTATTTTCCAGAGCAAAGGAAAAAAATTTTTCCTAAATCAAGCCATATATTATTGCTTCTTAATTTCATTTACCTTTCCGATTCCAGAGATTTTGTGGAAGGCTTCATATGGGTAAGAATCTATAGGGAATGCTTCGCTTGTGGCTTTGCCTAATTCTGCATTTCTCCTAGATGAAAATGGTGATAGTTGGAAAGGTGGGGGAAAAATTGTGCCTGAGGATTACACTGTGGCTAATCTGCCAGGATTAAGTAACCCACTAACTACTGAACAGGCGAATCTATTTTCCATATTCTGTATATCTCTTTCAATTTTAAGAAACAATGCTAAGAAATATGGACTAATTAATAGTGATCATAAAAACTGCATGAAAACCAAGAGAAGCAATGCTGTTAAATATTCTTCCATAGACGGTGTGTATTTTGTGCAATTTTTGTTAAATATTTATACATTAAGATTTTATAGCACTGGAACTCCTGAAACATCTTGCAAATAGTATGAAGATTTAGAAAAGTAGACTTTCCACTCTGGGCCTGGTTAATTAAATATAGTTTTTATAGTGACTGATTTGAAAGTATAGTTTTGATATTAACCTGTTTCTCTAGATAGTATACATTTCACTTATTTATGGAAATAATTCCCTTTATCTTCTTCACTTGCCCAAATAAAATGTAGGGTCATTTTCTTTAAACTGTTACATAAATATACATGGATGTTCTTCACGGGAATGATTACTTCGCATGATTTCCCATATAAACCCTTACACATTGATGTATAGGATATTTAGAAGTCTGTAACTTTTTGGAAATTATAACTACAAGCTGAAAGATTTTTTTCCCTTAGAAGAAGACAGCCAGTAGTATTTCATTCAGTTCATTTATGACAGTATGTTAGAAAGCTTCCTGCTAAACCACAAATCTCATCCCATTAACTCAGAGTCCTTTAACCTTGAGCTATTTGGATTTCACAGGGCCAAGTGAAATGTCCCTACCTTGCACTTAAAATACTAAGGCATTTTAAGAAAACAGAATTGTTTCAGTGCCACAATTATTGTAAACATGTGGACAGATGAGACTTATTTGATGTAAAATGGGCAAGATTTAAAAAAAAGACATAAATATGTCATAGGCTAAACAGCTTAAATACTAAATATATTTTTTCCAGTTC
This sequence comes from Oreotragus oreotragus, assembly GCA_006410675.1. Taxonomy (NCBI): domain Eukaryota; kingdom Metazoa; phylum Chordata; class Mammalia; order Artiodactyla; family Bovidae; genus Oreotragus; species Oreotragus oreotragus. The sequence goes on along the minus strand of SJYX01023282.1, from coordinate 572,335 downwards.
TGTGCTGCCTTCTTTAATGATCATCCCATGAGAGGTTCTTCTTTAATAAGTTAATCAAAATGTAGTTTTAAATAGGGGGATTCAGTTAAAAATAGAGATGAAAACAATGCAAAGCAAACATTCACTGCAGATTTGCTAAGGAAGTAGTAGGCACTTAATTTTCTATAAATATCTTATTTAACCACCTAACAACTTTATGAGAGGTGAGATGGACATGGTGTTTCCTTCCCACTTTATAAAATGATTAAACTGAGAACCACAGTTTCTTTCTTCAGTTCGGTTCAGTCACTCAGTCGTGTCCGACTCTGCGACCCCATGAATCGCAGCACGCCAGGCCTCCCTGTCCATCACCAACTCCCGGAGTTCACTCAGACTCACGTCCATCGAGTCCGTGATGCCATCCAGCCTTCTCATCCTTGGTCGTCCCTTTCTCCTCCTGCCCCCAATCCCTCCCAGGATCAAAGTCTTTTCCAATGAGTCAACTCTTCGCATGAGGTGGCCAAAGTACTGGAGTTTCAGCTTTAGCATCATTCCTTCCAAAGAAATCCCAGGGCTGATCTCCTTCAGAATGGACTAGGTTTAGATGTTATATCTAATTCTACTTAATTAGATATAACACAATGACTCCTGCCTCAGGGAATGGTTTATTCATTCATTCAACCAGTTTTATTTAGAGTCTACAATGCCAAATACTGCGTCAATTTCAGAATATGAGGCTATGAATACAACTCAGTGCCAGTCCTTAAGATAAGTAGATTCTATGTGGTAGAGAGACACGCAGTTTGGTCTAACAAATGCCATGATGGAGGAACACAGCTGGCACTGTGCTACCAATGTAATGGGGGCAGGACAAGTTAGGCTCTTTATTGGAGAAACAAGTAAAATCTTTCTCAGAAGGAGTACTAACATTGAGCCCTAAATGAGTGGTTAGTTTAGTGGAGCTGTGGATTAGACAAAAAGCAGCCACATACCAATAAAGAGTCAAAAAGAACAGAGAGCATCAAGAATTTCAGTGAGATTTGATTTTTCTTTCTGTTGTGAGCATTGGGCTTTCCAGGTGGTGCTAGTGGTAAAGAAACCACCTGCCAATGCAGGAGAAATAAGAAATACAGATCCATTCCCTGGGTTGGGAAGATCTCTTGGAGGAGGGCATGGCAACCCACTCCAGCATTCTTGCCTGGAGAATCCCATGGACAGAGGAGCCTGGTGGGCTACAGTTCATCGGGTTGCAAAGAGTTGGACATGACTGAAGCTACTAACAGCAGCAGCAGCATCGTAAGCCTCAAGTCACTTAAGATCTTTGGCTGTATTTTGACATAAGTGTAATAGGTGGAACTGAAATGATCATGGCTGAATTTTATTTCAAAAGTATCCCTCCAGCTACTTGTAGAGCAGAAGAGGCACTAGTAAATGCAGGAAGACCAGACAGCTATTACATTTATCTAGGTGACTGAGGTAGAAAGACTCCAGGATAGCTTTTAGATGTAGCATAGAAAGAATTTCTGATAAATCACATGTGGACAACAGGGAAAGGGAATAAAAATCAAAGATGAATATTTGTATATTTGGAGGCATAAACTTCAGAATAACTCTTTTGAAAATAGAGTTTTCAGGAGCATCCTAATTTTTACTTCCTGAAAGAATAAGAGATTGTAGAAACTTTTTTGGTAACAATTTGTAGAGCTGAATTATGTAAGATTCATTTCCAAGGGTGTCATGTTGATTTGCTTTTCTGTGGATGGAGATCTTATTCAAGAAGCCCTTTTCCTTCGCATGACAACATGCAAGGAATGAACAATCTCTTCAACAAATGGTGCCGGACAAAGTGGATATCTGCATGCAAAAGAATGAAATTGGACCCTTATCTTACTCCATATATAAAAATCAACTTAAAGATATAAATGTCAGATCTGAACTGTAGAACTTTGAGGAAAACGCAGGAGAAGAAAGAGCTTCTTGACTTCGGTCTTGGAAATGATTTCTTGGATATGACACCAAAAGCACAGGCAATAAAAGTAAAAATAAGACAACTGCAGCTACATCAGACAGATTACCAGTCAGTTGTTCAATCAGTCAGCTTATAATTTGTTTTTGTCTTCTGATTAGCAAAACAAGGTTCCTAGTCAGTTCATATGTGATAGGAACTCCATGTACACTTAGGTTAAGTCATATGACGTCACTGTCCTTTTCAAACAGCAGCCTTGGACCTGGTTAGGGACAGAAGGAAGCACTGAAATGAAATGACCATGCAAGGTAATATACAGTAATAGCTTCTATTGATTGAAAATTTGTGTGGGACTACATCAGACTTAAAAACTCTGGACAGCAAAAGGAGCAAATGTAAAAGCAACCTGCATAATGGTAGAAAATATCTGTAAATCAAGTATCTGATAAGGGCTTAGTAATATAAAGTACTTGTACAACTCAGTAGGAAAAAAGCTGATTAAAAATGGACAGAGGAGATCCACATAAGTTTCTTCAAAGAAGATATATTAATGGCCAATATTTAGATAGGAAATATGCTCAGTCTCCTGCGTACAGTGACTGAGATAGTAAAGAAAAGACTCAATGTCCCACTAATCACCGGAGAAATATAAATGAAACCATACCTCACACCTGTTAGAATGGCTATTATTTAAAAACACACATACACAAAAGACAAATGTTTACAAGGATGTGGATAACTGTAAGTTGGTACACATTTGGTGGGAATTAAAAATGCTTCAACACTGTAGAAAATAGTACAGAGATTTCTCAAAAAAGTTAAAAATAGAACTACCATGTGGTCCTGCAGTCCCACTTTGGGGTATTTGTACAAAAGAAGTGAAATCTTGATCTCAGAGTGATACAAGTTCTTCTATTTGTTGCAGCATTATTCACAGAGGCTAAGATAGGAATCAGGCTAAATACCCATCAGTGATTAAGTGGATTAAAAAAAATGTGGTAAATACACATAGCTGAATATTATTCATCCTTAAAAAGGAAAGAAATCCTGCAATATACCACAGCATGGATGAACCTAAGGACTGTATATGCTAAGTGAAATAAGCCAGTCACAGAGGAAAAATATTACATGATTTTACTTATGTGAGATATTTAAAAGAGTCAATCTCAAAAAAGCAATAAATAAATAAATAAAATGGTATTTACCAGGATTCTAGAGCTCTGATGTATAGCATTGTGCTATACATAGTATTGGACATGACTGAAGCTACTAACAGCAGCAGCAGCATCGTAAGCCTCAAGTCACTTAAGATCTTTGGCTGTATTTTGACATAAGTGTAATAGGTGGAACTGAAATGATCATGGCTGAATTTTATTTCAAAAGTATCCCTCCAGCTACTTGTAGAGCAGAAGAGGCACTAGTAAATGCAGGAAGACCAGACAGCTATTACATTTATCTAGGTGACTGAGGTAGAAAGACTCCAGGATAGCTTTTAGATGTAGCATAGAAAGAATTTCTGATAAATCACATGTGGACAACAGGGAAAGGGAATAAAAATCAAAGATGAATATTTGTATATTTGGAGGCATAAACTTCAGAATAACTCTTTTGAAAATAGAGTTTTCAGGAGCATCCTAATTTTTACTTCCTGAAAGAATAAGAGATTGTAGAAACTTTTTTGGTAACAATTTGTAGAGCTGAATTATGTAAGATTCATTTCCAAGGGTGTCATGTTGATTTGCTTTTCTGTGGATGGAGATCTTATTCAAGAAGCCCTTTTCCTTCGCATGACAACATGCAAGGAATGAACAATCTCTTCAACAAATGGTGCCGGACAAAGTGGATATCTGCATGCAAAAGAATGAAATTGGACCCTTATCTTACTCCATATATAAAAATCAACTTAAAGATATAAATGTCAGATCTGAACTGTAGAACTTTGAGGAAAACGCAGGAGAAGAAAGAGCTTCTTGACTTCGGTCTTGGAAATGATTTCTTGGATATGACACCAAAAGCACAGGCAATAAAAGTAAAAATAAGACAACTGCAGCTACATCAGACAGATTACCAGTCAGTTGTTCAATCAGTCAGCTTATAATTTGTTTTTGTCTTCTGATTAGCAAAACAAGGTTCCTAGTCAGTTCATATGTGATAGGAACTCCATGTACACTTAGGTTAAGTCATATGACGTCACTGTCCTTTTCAAACAGCAGCCTTGGACCTGGTTAGGGACAGAAGGAAGCACCGAAATGAAATGACCATGCAAGGTAATATACAGTAATAGCTTCTATTGATTGAAAATTTGTGTGGGACTACATCAGACTTAAAAACTCTGGACAGCAAAAGGAGCAAATGTAAAAGCAACCTGCATAATGGTAGAAAATATCTGTAAATCAAGTATCTGATAAGGGCTTAGTAATATAAAGTACTTGTACAACTCAGTAGGAAAAAAGCTGATTAAAAATGGACAGAGGAGATCCACATAAGTTTCTTCAAAGAAGATATATTAATGGCCAATATTTAGATAGGAAATATGCTCAGTCTCCTGCGTACAGTGACTCAGATAGTAAAGAAAAGACACTCAATGTCCCACTAATCACCGGAGAAATATAAATGAAACCATACCTCACACCTGTTAGAATGGCTATTATTTAAAAACACACATACACAAAAGACAAATGTTTACAAGGATGTGGATAACTGTAAGTTGGTACACATTTGGTGGGAATTAAAAATGCTTCAACACTGTAGAAAATAGTACAGAGATTTCTCAAAAAAGTTAAAAATAGAACTACCATGTGGTCCTGCAGTCCCACTTTGGGGTATTTGTACAAAAGAAGTGAAATCTTGATCTCAGAGTGATACAAGTTCTTCTATTTGTTGCAGCATTATTCACAGAGGCTAAGATAGGAATCAGGCTAAATACCCATCAGTGATTAAGTGGATTAAAAAAAATGTGGTAAATACACATAGCTGAATATTATTCATCCTTAAAAAGGAAAGAAATCCTGCAATATACCACAGCATGGATGAACCTAAGGACTGTATATGCTAAGTGAAATAAGCCAGTCACAGAGGAAAAATATTACATGATTTTACTTATGTGAGATATTTAAAAGAGTCAATCTCAAAAAAGCAATAAATAAATAAATAAAATGGTATTTACCAGGATTCTAGAGCTCTGATGTATAGCATTGTGCTATACATAGTATTATGCTATTTTGTACACTTAATAAATCTGTTGAGAGTAGTTCTCATGTTAAGTATTCTTTTCACAATAAAATAAAATTAAAAACAAATTAGCCTCCAATTAAATAAATTAGTTTGAAAAAATTAAAAACAAACTTCCAAAGCAGTCATGATTATTTAATGTTCAATTCCAGGGCAGGGTGGGAATTGTAGTTTTCAGTTATTCATATGTAGTTTGTGGAGAATTATCTAGCCTTGCAGAATTCTACTCATCTGTCAAAAATATCACTTGCCCTAGGCAAATGATTGAATGCAGTTCTGCAAGACTGATCTATATAGAGCAGTGGGTGACAACCAGTTGCAATTTATAATTTCTAGGAAATAGTGCTATGACTACAAGTCTGCTTCCTTCTTCCTACAGAAAACGTCCAGGCATGCCCATAAGGTTTTTGGTAATATAGTGAAGCTACCAGCAGGTAAATAATCACCACACACTGAGTATCTTTGTAGGTATTAATAGTGGTTGTCAGGGCACTTACAATGTGCACAAAATAGACCTAGAGAAATTATATACACAGGCTATATACTGTGAATCGGACTCAGCAGTAGATAGTTCTGAATATAAAGATATTTAGGGAGATTTCTTAAAAAAATACTTAGGATGACATAATTTCATTTCTAGATTGTGGATTATCCTTTTATTCGTTTTGAGAACAAGCAGTGATAAATGGAAAAATGCAAGACCAAAGCAAACTCATCTTTAAACGATGAAGTGAAAAGAACGATGGTGATCAAAAGCCTTGGTGACCACTAAACAAGTTACAATTTGTTCCCCGGAGAGCTGTAATGGGCTTTACTTGTCATTAGAGGGAAGATTAAGTGCCAGTGGTTTGGACTTGGTTAATTATACACTCACATCCTTTCAGTAGATCCCAGAAGCCGGGCTTTTCGTCTTTGAATATCTGTATCGTGACTCTTAGGATTGTTTATTGGTTATTTCTCTTGACAACTTGAACCTGAACATTAAATCCCATTGGCAGCAACTATCTGTCAGGAGCAAAAAAGAAAAAAAAAAATTGAAAGAAATAAGATTTGTGTATTTAGTTTTCATTATAGAAGTGCTTGTCGTTAGAAAAAATGTGTACCTGTCAAGTTTTCAGCATCTCGCTGGGGATGCAATGCTGTTGTGGTTTCAGAACCTGGCTGACAAATTCACATTTCAGTATTAAAGACAAATCAGTGGTTTTTCTGCACTCCTCCCCAACTCCTTTTCTAATTCTTTTTTTTCTTACCGCTTTGACAGTCATACATAACAATTTGAGACCTAAGTGCCACTTTGATGCACTATTCCATTATTAAGTGGCACAATCACTATAGAAAAGATGACGGGCCTGTACCCAAGGCATTGTGAATTAAACAGCTTTCTACATGGGAAAATGAATGGTCCAAAGAATTCTGAAATATTTTTAAAAAATAATTAAAAACTGTTTCAGAAACATCAAAGTATATAATTTAAAATAATCTCGGGTAGTAAATGGTAAACTATGGAAAACAAAATATTTTTAGCAGAATCTTTAAAGTTTAGAGGAAATATTAAATACATTAGCAGAACCCTTAAACCCACAATTACTAATTTCAAATATGATTGGATGATGGATTTTGAGAAGAAAAAAAAGAGCTGTGTGAACCTATGCAGATTTTAAGATGGGAAGAAATGAGTGTTTATTATGTGACAGTAATTTTATACTGTATTAATAGAAGAATGCTCTAAGAGTATTTCTTTATACCTACAAGGTAGAGTTTGCACTAAAGTAATATTGACTTGAAGTACTTAAATTAATTCTTTTGTCAGTGTCTCTACAGTAAATCAATGCACCTAGAATTAAATAACAGTTTTTGCCAGAAGGCAGGCTAATCTTTGTAATTTTTAGTTATAATTAATTAATCAGTTGGTTGTAATTAGAAAAAAAACAAAGCAGCAAGAATTTGACAATGATGCCACATAATAGAAGTTTAATATCTCTTCACAGGTTCTTTTTATAGTTCAGGGATTCAGAAAATATTTAAAAAAAGAAAACCTACACTATTATAAAGCCCTATTATATTTTAGCCAGCAAAATTAAGTAATTATTTTTTCTAGAAATATATTAAAAGTAAAATTTTAGTGCTTATTGCACTCTAGGATATAATGGTTTATAAAATATTTTTATCATAAGATTATTAAAGGCAAAGGAATTATTTTACAAACATGATCTTGTGATATGTCCTAGGGCAAGGTAGGGGGGCAGACAGCAAGAATTTTAAGTTCTATTAATTCATATAGTTCTGAAGTCTTTGCTATAAGACATATCTTTATATTTCTGACAACTCAGGCAAACTGATGGCAATCTGAGGATGTGAATACAGTTTCAGTGCTCAGTACTCCAGATCTTTTTTTTTTTTCTTTCTTATTTTTCTGCACTAAAGAGACAAAATTGAATTATTCCTTTATCCTCTTTAAGTGGTAATCCCACAAAGCAAGAAAGAATACATCAAGGATAAAGGGGTGTTTTATACCTTTTATAGAGTGATGGTAGAGAGCAATAGCTCTGTGAAACAACAGTCAAAAGTAAATATATTGTTTCTGATGTACTTGAGGCTGAGTTGTTTAAGAAAGATAGAAAAAAATCAATTTCATCAGTTTTCCACTTTACACTTCTGAAGTGCTAAAGGAGTTTAAAAAAAGAGAGAGAGAGAAAAGTAATTATGGGAAATAAAATAAGAATTTTCTTAGTTACAATTCCTGGCCCTTTGCTGATTGCAGTAAATTATAAATTATGCAGTCAATGTAGGCCAACAAAAGAAGACATCTTCAAATCTCAGTCAAAGGTAATTACTTAAGTCGGCTGAATGTTCCCTTTTCATAGAGTGTGATCTCTCTCTGACAGCTCACACTGACAGATGACCTTCTCGGCAACGTTCTTATCCTTCGGATCATGAGCAGTGTGCCTCTCTCCCTGAATATCTCTATATATTTGTGACACTAAGCTTTCAAATACAGCTATTGACAAATCAGAACATCAGTCTAAGTGCTGGTCTTCCTATCACTCACAATAAAGTAGCTATCACTTGTGGTGGTGTAGAGCAAGCACATCTCTGAAAAATGAGTTCTCACCAAGTGCTAATTTGACACAGCTCGCTTGCCTTCCCATAATTGCTCTGTCATTGTCAGTTGGCAGTTCGGGCTCATTCCTGGAAGCTGTGCTGTACAATTGGATACAATTACTCCCATTTACCACCACTATTATGCCACTGATGTTGCCCAGTCCGCATATTGACATGCCTCATTAAACCTGGATGCGGGCCATTAATGAACATTGTTAGCATTTCTCTTAAACTTTTTTGCCTCTAATAAACAGTCAGTGTTCCATGAAGGAGCACTGCCATCCTTGTGATATGATATTTATTATCTTATGGGGGAAGGGGACCCTGAAAATGGAAACTATCCAGATGCTGAGAGAGAGATGCACAGTTAGATCAGTGGAGAATATTGCTGATCAGCGGGACCTTTCCCCGCCAGGAGCATCCTAACCATTAACCAAGTGACCTCGTCTATCCAAAAGAAGACAAGTAGGATAAACAGGAACATCCCAGAAGTGCCCACACCACAGCAAGCTTCTCAAGGTTGCATCAGTGCCAACATCTCTCTAGCCGTCTCCTACCCCCAGGTGGTGCTATGTGCCATGATAAAGATAATTTTGCCCTGGGTATTCAATCCATTATGTCCAGCTAACTTCAACGTGCATTTTTATTCAGAGATAATTATGTGTTGATCAGAGAAGTCAGCGGCTGTCACCCATACAGCAGGCACACCTGCAGTGTGACATAGGTGGTAACGATGGCATGCTCTTGAGCTGTCATGACATGGACAGGGACTTTATTATGTATATGCCATCATTTCTCTTAAGAAAATTGTACTTTCCCACACAATGATGATAATGAACCTTTACAGCACTCCGATAAACCTCATTTGCAGTTTTATTCTTGACCTTCATTAAATATGTTCGAAATACATAGAAACACCTATAAATACACAGTGTGCTTTGAGTCCCTATAAACAACTTTGTATGCGTAAGCAAGTATGAGTTATCAAATTGAATATCTAGAGCTTTTAATTAAAAACAAAATAAATGAAAAGCAATTTAACCACTTCTGCATTCTTAACTTTTCCACAAGTAAAGCAAGAAAATAAATCTGCAGTTGGAGCTATGTGTTGAACTGTTATATGATTGCTACTAAAATGGAATTTACTGAATTACCTAGTGTCAAGCTTTCATGTATATGGTATCATTAAATTTACATCATAAAACTAAAGAGAAAATCTTCTGTAGATGGTGTTGATTTCTAAAAGTTTATGCATATAACATTTAAATAAAAATTTTGTATTAAGTCATTTGCTATGTAATAACCAATTGTGATTCTGAGGCAGGAAGCAAACAGAGTCAATTTTTAAATTTTAGTTGCAAACTTTGTTCAAAACTATATAATCAAAATGCATATTTTAAACAGATGTCATGAAATTGGCCTGAACTAAATTTTGGATCAAGTAATCCATTACATTATAAAGGAATGGTTAAGAGAGAATTTTTCAAATGTTCTTCTTTAACTCCAAAATCCATCACGCTTACAGACCTGAAGAGTTTGGGAGGTCGAGGGATAGAGCATCCACGATCTTGGGTAATTTAGGGTCCTTAACATTAACATTGGGCTTCCCTGAGTGGCACAGTGGTAAGGAATGCACAGGTCAATGTAGGAGACATGGGTTCGAGCTGCGGGTTGGGAGGATCCCCGGAGAAGGAAATGGCAACCTGTTCTAGTGTCCTTGCCTGGAAAGTCCCATGGAGAGAGGAGCCTAGCGTGCTATAGGCCATCAGTATGTGGGGTCACAAAAGAACTGGGCACAGCTTAGTGCCTGAACAACGACGACAACAGAAACAGTTGGTCTCAGATCACCTCTGTGCTTATTTCTTGTGAATTATTTTAATAGAAACAGAGGTTTTCCCTCCTCTCCTTTTAGCTAGGAAACATAATCTGTAGTAATTTCTAGGATATGCTTAGCCCTTGCCCTCTCTTCCCTAGTCTGACTAAAGTAGAAATTTGTTTACTGAACAGTTATTATTAATATTTCTAAGACATTATAACAAGCCTTCTTTGCGTTATTTCATTTAATCCTCAATCAAGTCTGTGAGTTAGGTACGGTTGTTATCCTCATTTGAGAGAGTATAGTGAGGAACAGAGATGTTAAATAACTCTCCTGAGTCAGCAGCGCTCTCACAAGTGGCAGGCTTTTACCCAGGGAAGAGGTCTCCAGTGACCATATTCTTAACCACCACCTCTCAGTGAAAGTGAAAGTGAAAGTCACTCATTTGTGTCTGACTCTTTGTGACCCCATGTGACCCCAGTCGGTGGAATTCTCCAGGCCAGAATACTGGAGTGGGTAGCCTTTCCCTTCTCCAGGGAATCTTCCCAACCCAGGCTGGAGCTCAGGTCTTCAGCATTGTGGGTGGATTCTTTACCAGCTGAGCCACAAGGGAAGCCCAAGGAAACTGGAGTGGGTAGCTTATCCCTTCTCTAGTGGATCTTCCCAACTCAGGAATCAAACTGGGGTCTCCTTCATTGCAGGAAGCTTCTTTACCGGCTGAGCTATCAGAGAAGCTATATTTCTGTCTTTAAAATGGCAAGCTAGTTTAATTCATTTTTTCCCATAGAATTAATTTTGAAGTTCACTGTTTTGCATAAGGTTGCAAATAAAGACAAACTCTTTTGGTATAGTGAAAGCATTGTGGAAAGTGCAGACTTAGCTTATGCTCTATGACTTTAATACTAGAATAACTTCTAATATATAAACATAAACATACAAGGTAAAAAGTTATTTATTTGAACGTATTCCATTTTAGAAATGGAAATATATTTGCTTTGTCTCTCTTTTTTAAAACATGTCTAATTTCTTCTGATCTAGTAATATTTGATTTGTTATTTATAAAAAGGTAATATATTTTCAAATGATACAGTTCACTTTTTTAGTCCAATGTCTAATTTAACCTTAAAGCCATTTTGCCTTTTTGTTTCTGCTGAGTTTTTTTTTTTCCCCCAAACATTTCAATAGCAGTGACTTTTCTTGTGATGTGGACACCTATCTATCTGTTACATAGAGCAAGGCTAAGATCTCCAACTCACCTAACTTGGTAGTTTGATAGTGGGAATAGTTGCTTGTAAAACTCATAAACTCTGTTTTGTTTTTTTCACATTTGATAATTTTATCTGCAGGTAAGTGAAAGCCAATAAATAACTTTATACTTGAGTGAAAAAAGAAATGTTTAAGAATTTCTTTGGGTAGATTTTGTTTTTTGGCAAGGGGAGGTTATGCAACTTTAATTGTCCTCAGTATAGAATTGTCAGCATAAACCTTGAAGTATTTTGGAAATTCTTTGACTTGTTAATCACTTAAATTACTATTAAGCTTAAAATTGTCTGCTTCTCCTCTATTCCCTTGTGTTACAGCCATGTGGGGATAGAAAGAGAGGTGTGACATGTGACTACATAGGTAAAACCGGCTAGTGTTACATTTTTATAAAGGGGAAGCATTATATTGCCTACTTGTGTTCTTTCCCTTTGTCTGTATGTTACAGAAGTGAGAGACAAAATCTGGTTGGCAACCAGAGTAGTTTTTGATGTGAGGGTAGATGGAACTGTAGCAGAAGTGATGATAAGGTCTGCAAATGGAGAGAAAAACATAGCCAGCTGAGTCAATAACAGACTCACAAATGGACTAGGAGTTTTATGGTGTCATGTCTTACATAGGCCTCTAAATCATTTTAAGTTTATTTTTGTGTGTGAACGTTCCAGTTTCACTGTTTTTCATGTAGCTTGTCCAGTGTTCCCATCACCACTTGTTGAAGAGACTGTCTTTTCTCTACAATGTATTTTTGCCTCCTTTCTCATAGATTAATTGACCATAGGTGTGTCTGGGTGTAATTTAGTTTAGTTTAGTTCTGGACTCTTGATTCTGTTCTGTTGATCAGTGTGTCTGTTTTGGGACCAGTACCATAATGTTTTGATTACTGTAGCTTTGTAATATAGTTTGAAGTCTGGATGGGTTATATCTCCAGCTTTTTTCTCAGGATTTCATGGGCAATTTGGAGTCTTTTGTGGTTCTATGTAACCATAAAATACCTAGAAGAGAACGTAGGTGAAGTGTTCTTAGGCATAAATCAGAGGAATATTTTCTTAGATAAATCTCCCAAGGCAAAATAAATAAAATCAAAAATAAACAAATGGGACCTAATTAAATTTTAAAGCTTTTGCACAGCAAATGAAAACCATCAGCAAAATGAAAAGAAAACCTATAGAATGGGAGAAAATTTTTACGAATGAGGCAACTGACAAGGGATTAATATTGAGAATATACAAAAAGCTTGTACAACTTGATAACAAAAGCTAAATAATCCAATCAAAAAACAGGCAGAAGATGAATAGACATTTTTCTAAAAAAGATACACAGATGGCTAATAGGCACATGTGAAGATGCTCAGTTCAGTTCAGTCGCTCAGTCGTGTCCAACTCTTTGCAGCCCCATGAATTGCAGCACGCCAGGCCTCCCTGTCCATCACCAACTCCTGGATATCACTCAGACTCATGTCCATTGAGTCAGTGATGCCATCCAGCCATCTCATCCTCTGTCGTCCTGTTCTCTTCCTGCCCCGAATCCCTCCCAGCCTCAGAGTCTTTTCCAATGAGTCAACTCCTCACATGAGGTGGCCAAAGTACTGGAGTTTCAGCTTTAGCATCATTCTTTCTAAAGAAATCCCAGGGCTGATCTCCTTCAGAATGGACTGGTTGGATCTCCTTGCAGTCCAAGGGACTCTCAATAGTCTTCTCCAACACCACAGTTCAAAAACATCAATTCTTTGGCATTCTGCCTTCTTCACAGTCCAACTCTCACATCCATACGTGACCACAGGAAAAAACATAGCCTTGACTAGATGGACCTTAGTCGGCAAAGTAATGTCTCTGCTTTTGAATATATTATCTAGGTTGGTCATAACTTTTCTTCCAAGGAGTAAGCGTTTTTTAATTTCATGGCTGCAGTCACCATCTGCAGTGATTGTGGAGCCCAAAAAATAGTCTGACATTGTTTCCACTGTTTCCCCATCTATTTCTCATGAAGTGGTGGGACCGGATGCCGTGATCTTCGTTTTCTGAAAGATGCTCAAGATAAACTAATTATTCAGTTCAGTTCAGTTGCTCAGTCAAATCTGACTCTTTGCGACTCCATGAATTGCAGCACGCCAGGCATCCCTGTCCATCACCAACTCCCAGAGTTCACTCAAACTCATGTCCATCGAGTCGGTGATGCCATCCAGCCATCTCATCCTCTCTCGTCCCCTTCTCCTCCTGCCCTCAATCCCTCCCAGCATCAGGGTCTTTTCCAATGAGTCAACTCTTTGCATGAGGTGGCCAAAGTATTGGAGTTTCAGCTTCAGCATCAACACCAGGGCTGATCTCCTTTAGTATGGACTGGTTGTATCTCCTTGCAGTTCAAGGTACTCTCAAGAGTCTTCTCCAACACCACACTTCAAAAGCATCAATTCTTCGGCACTAGGCTTTCTTTATAGTTCAACTCTCACATCCATACATGACTACTGGAAAAACCATAGCTTTGACTAGATGGACCTTTGTTGGTAAAGTAATGTCTCTGCTTTTTAATATGCTGTCTAGATTGGTCATAACTTTCCTTCCAAGAAGTAAGCGTCTTTTAATTTCATGGCTGTAATTATTAGACAAATGAAAATCAAAACTACCATCTCACACTGGTGAGGATGACGGTTATTAAAAAGTCTACAAACAATAAATGCTGGAGAGGATGTGGAGAAAAGGGAATCCTCCTATACTGTTGGTGGGAATGTAACTGGCTACAGCCACTATGAAAGACAGTTTGGAGTTTCCTTAAAAAGTTTAAATAGAACTACCATATGATCCAGCAGTTCTACTCTGGATGTTTATCTGGAAAAAATGAAAACATTGGTTCAAAAAATATTAATATTACAAATGAACCTATACAAAAAAACAGACTCATGACCATAAAATACAAATTCATGAATACCAAAGGGGAGAGAGAGAGAAGGTAGGGGGAAATTTGGTATGGATTTGACAGACATGGACCACTATAGACAAAGTAGATAAGCAACAGGGTTTACTGGATAGCATAGGTAATTACGGTGCTTTCCTGGTGACTCAACACTAAAGAACCTGCCTGCCAGTGCAAGAGACATTGGTTTGATCTCTGGGTTGGGGAAGATCCCTGGAGAACAAAATGCCAACCCACTCTAGTGTTTCTGTCTGGGAAATCTCATGGACAGAAGAGCCTGGTGGGCTATAGTCCGTGGGGTTGCAAAAGAGTTGGACAAAACTTAGTGGCTAAACAGTAGCAAACAGTAACAGCAGGGAGCTGTACAGAATATCTTATAACAACTTATAATGGAATACAGTCTGCAAAAGTCTGCATCACTATTCTGTATACCTAAATGAACACAATATTGTAAATCAATTCTGCTTAAAATTAAAAAAATATATACAGGGGGCGGGGGGGACAAACAAATGACCTAGTTGTTTGGCTTAGCTTGCTGCAAGCTGAAGTACTCACACCAAAACAGTTAGAAAGAGGTGTATTTTATGTTCACACTATTCTTTTTGGAGAAAGTGTTTCTTTTCTCTCCTTCAGTGAGGTATTTTAATGATTCATATTCATTAATTAAAAAAATGTTTTACTGAATGCTTGTAAGTACCAGGCAATGTTCTAGGATGCGCGATACATCAGTAAACAAAAGGGATTTAAAAAAAAAATCCTATCTGGAGTGTTGACCAAAAAATAATGCAGAAGGCTATATGTAAGAAAAGAGTTTATTTGGGGTCTTAAGAATTAGAATTCATAAGACAGATTAGTTCCTCCCCAGTAAGAGTGTTCTGGGGACAAGGGGTCAGGGGTCAAAAGGCAAAAGCTGTGAGACTTACTCTGACACAAGAAAAGAAATATTTGTCTTAAGGGATGGTTATCATAAGTTATCTTAAATTAAGGCTTCCATGAGTATGTTGCATTTCTGGCAGATGTTATGGGTGCTTTCATTAGGACAAGAAGTAGTAAAAAGGCCAGATCCCATCCAGACTGAGATGCATAAGTTACACTTCATCTTTGGCCTCCCAGTTCCATTTTTGAGGACTCACTCTCATAGTAATACTGACTCCATTTTGATTTCCCTTTTACATCAGAAAATATACCATGTAGGAACATGCTGTTCTTATAAATGAGTCATTGGCTTTCCATCACCCTTTTAGAAGTACTAATGCCATGCCCCTCTTATCTCAAACAGAATTGGAGGCCATCATGCCTGAAACAGGCAACACAGATTCTTATTTGGGTTCTAGAAGCTGGAAAGTCAATAGTATGTAATGAACCCAGGAAGGTTTTTCTTTCTGAAAGTACTTTGTTGGAGAAGCACTACATTGTCAATCTATTCAGTGTGTTACTGTGTTGCACAAGTCCCTAAACAATATTCACAGATCGGCAATGGTTTATGAATTTATATTTTCCTTCAGAGATTAATTTAGCTGGCAGAGTTAAAGACATTTGAGACTAATTTTGCATAATTTTTGTTTTCTTTAGCATATTGAGCAGAAAGTTTCAGTGAAGCAGAGCAAAAATGTTAACAAACATATTACATCCTTTGTTTTTTCATTATTCCTTTGTATTAATATACATGAAAAAAGAGCATTCTGTCCTAATGTACTAACTGGCTTAGAATTTACTTATTTACTTGCTTTTCTCACTTTATATGGTAAACAGGTTTTAGAGACTAGCTGTCCTAGGACATCTAAGCTGTAATTATTAACTAACATATTTTATTTATTTAATACATGCATACTTTTGAAATGGGCTTCTCAGGTAGCGCTAGTGGTTACGAACCTGCCTGCCAATGCAGAAGAAGAGAACTGAATTCAATACTTGGGTAGGGAAAATCCCCTGGAGGAGGGCATGGAAACCTACTCCAGGATTCTTGCCTGGAGACTCCCAAGGACAGAGGATCCTGGCAGGCTACAGTCCATGGGGTCACAAAGAACCACACAAGACTAAAGCAACGTAGCACCCACACACACATACTTTTGAAACCCACTCTGACCCACCCATCATTTACATGAGCCCCTGTTGCGTTATTATTTCATCTGTCATTTCTCAAGTTTC
Organism: Oreotragus oreotragus; assembly: GCA_006410675.1. Lineage (NCBI taxonomy): Eukaryota > Metazoa > Chordata > Mammalia > Artiodactyla > Bovidae > Oreotragus > Oreotragus oreotragus. The sequence goes on along the minus strand of SJYX01023282.1, from coordinate 555,926 downwards.
CACACATGAGGCTGCCAATTTTATACCTCTTATAATGTTTAAACTTTTGATTCAATAAATAAGAATTAAAAAACTTTAAAAATAACTGATTAAAGGTATAAAAAATTCTTTTGAATGTCATTATATACTGTATTATGGTCCAAATAAATGTCTGTGTTTCAATATAGAGAAATTAAGTATTTTATAATGTTATTACCTGTCAGTCATATATTGTGTTAAATTTATAAATTAACTAGATTAACTTGAGATAAAAATTAGGTGTTTATTTAATTGGAGTAATTTTTTTTTAATTGCATTAATCTCAACTATAAAATAAATAATGCATGTTAACAATGGTTAAGTGTTCTTTATTCCTCTCTATTAGCTTTATTTTTTTTTATATAAATTTATTTATTTTAATTGGAGGTTAATTACTTTACAATATTGTATTGGTTTTGCCATACATCAACATGAATCCGCCACAGGTATGCACATGTTCCCCATCCTGAACCCCCCCCTCCCTGTACCATCCCTCTGGGTCATCTCAGTGCACCAGCCCTAAGAATCCATCCAGTTTAATTTTTTAAATATTTTTTAAAACTATGGAGTTCATGTTTGTCAA